>JANHGN010007647.1:35558-52690 GCA_024605025.1 Megaceryle maxima | reverse complement strand
AGCAGAGCGGCAGAATCCCCTCTCTCCATCTGCTGGCCACACTTCTTTTGCTGCAGCCCAGGATGTGATTGGCCTTCCGGGCTGCAAGCACACACTGGCTGCTCATGCCCTGCTTCTTGTCCACCAGCACCACCAAGTCCTTTTCTGCAGCCCATATCTGAGAACTCCATATTTGGATAATGCTCATTTTGCTTTCCTTCTTCAAGTAAGCTATCTTCTTCCCCAAGACCCAGTTGTTTCTACTGCTATCAAATGGGAGTTGAGAAATCCTTCACACTTTCTTCCCTGCAATCCAAGGCAGGATTTGCTGCAGCAGAGGGATAATGTGCAGCAGGTGCATCCTCTCCCTGACAACCTCACCTTCCCCCACCTGTCCTTGTACAGTAGATATGAGGCTCTGCAAGTGAAACCAAGCATTTACAAGGAAAATGGTCCATCTAGGTCAAAGGTGTCAGCACATCAGTCTACACCCTGCATCAAAACCACCTTCTGACAATGGTGATGAAAGGGTTAAGTGTTTATGGGTAAGAATCAGGGAAAGGTCAATAAGGCAGATACGATGGTGAGAGTCGGTTATAGACCACCCAACCGGGATGAAGACACAGATGAAATATTCTGTAAGCAGCTTGGAGAAGTCTCATGTTCATTAGCCCTTATCCTCACTGGGGACTTCAATTTACCAGATGTCTGCTGGAAACAAAATGCAGCAGAGAAGAAACAGTCCAGGAGGCTCCTGAAGTGTGTGGCAGGTAACTTCCTGACACAGCTGGTGAGGGATCCAGCTAAGGAAGGTGCCCCACTAGACCTGTTGTTTGCAAACAGAGAAGGATTTGTGGGTGAGGTGACGGTTGGAGGCTGTCTTGAGCATAGCAATCATGGATACAGGTTTTGATTCTTGAAGAAGTAAGGAGGGTTAGCAGAACTGCTAGCTTGGACTGCTGGAGGACAGACTTTGACCTGTTTAGGAGACTGGGTGACAGAGTCCTTCAGGAGGCAGTCCTGAGGGGCAAAGGAGTCCAGGAAGGCTGGACATTCTTCAAGAAGGAACTCTTAAAGGTGCAGGAGCAGCTGTGCCCTTGTGCCAAAAGGCTGGCCTGGCTGAACAGAGCTTTGGCTGGAACTCGGGGGAAAAAAAAAGGGAGTTTATGAACTTTGGAAAAAGGGGCAGGCAACTCAGGAGGACTACAAGGATGTCATGAGGTTATGCAAGAAAAGTGGAAGGGCCAAAGCCCAACTAGAACTTAAACCAGCTACTGCCATAAAACAATAAAAAAAAGTTTATATAGATACATTAATAGCAAAATGGAGGGCTGAGGAGAATCTCCATCCTCTGTTGGATGCAAGGGGGAATCATAGGGACCAAGGATGAGGAAAAGGCTGAGTACTGCAATTGTAGGGATCTGGACAGGCTCCCAAGGTCAAGGGTATGAAGGCCAAGTACCAGGTCCTGCACTGGTCACAACCACCCCTTGCAATTCTACAGGCTTGGAGAAGAGTGGCTGGAGAGCTGCCTGGTGGAAGAAGACCCGGGGCTGTTGATCAGCATCTGACTGAATATGAGCCAGCAGTGTGCCCAGGTGTCCAAGGTGGCCAACAGATTTCTGGCCCGCATCAGGAATAGTGTGACCAGCAAGATAAGGGAAGCGATTGTCCCCCTATAGTCAGCACTGGTGAGGCTGCACCTCAATCCTCTATTCAGTTTTGGGCCCCTCACTACAAGGACAATGTGGTGCTGGAGTGTGTCCAGAGAAGAGCAATAAAGCCAATCATGGGTCTAGAGAAAAGTCTTGGGAGGAGCAGCTGAGGGAACTGAGGTTATTTAGTCTAGAGAAAAGGAGACTCAGGTGAGACCTTCTCACTCTCTACAGCTACCTGCCAGGAGGCTGTAGCAAGGTGGGGGTTGGTCTCTTCTCCCAAGTAGCAAGCAATAGGACAAGGGGAAACAGCCTGAAGTCATGCTAGGGGCAGCTTAGATTTAGACATTAGGAAAAACTTCTTTACCAAAAGGGTTGTTGGGCATTGGAACAGGCTGCCCAGGGAAGTGGTTGAGTCACCATTCCTAGAGGCATTTAAAAGACATGTGGCACTTAAGGACATGGTTTAGTGGTGGATTTGGCAGTGTTAGGTTAAGTGTTGGACTCGATCTTAAAGGTTTTTTTCCAACCTAAATTATTCTATGATACTGTAACTGCACTGTCCTAAGTGGCAACCAATTGCAAAGGGGCAAGGTTTTGTCAGATACCAAACCTAGAGTCATCTCAATGATTTTTAGGTATCACATTGGACTAAACCAATTTGTTTCCTATTCAACCTGAAGGATAACAAAGGGACCATAGTGTGACCCTATGGAGAAAAGAAAGATCATTTGGCAGAAATCGAAGACAAAGGCAAGGAAGGTGAACGCTTATCTTAGGCTGATGCTCCCTATTCACAATTTTGAAACATCTTTGTGCTCTGGACAGCCTAGAGGACTTACTCTTTTATGCCATAATGACAGCAGAGTAAAGATGGTCAGTGAAACAGCCAGCAGATACACGGAACCAGGTCTGAATACAGATGCAGAAGTCCCTCTGAAGCTGGTGGGCTGGGCAGGGCAGACTCACTTTCCTCAATCTGGATTTTCAAGTGCTTAGCTTCACAACCAAGGTAGTGACCACATTCCCTCTCTGCCACCAGGGAAGAGGGCGTTCCTCTCTCCACTTCCCAGCACAGGTAAAACAATCCTGTATCTTAAATTCCCAGCAGAAATCTTGACTTGTAACACAGATAGCGGTGAGAGTGCAGTGGACAGAGTATGCGTTACACCATCCCAGTGTTTTCTCACCTCAATCTCAAAATAAAGACTTCTTGTGGGAACTGGTAAAACCAGTCCTGTAGCAGTGGATGTTTCTCAGTTCCACTGAAATTCTGCCTGTCTCAAAGTAAGGCCTGAGATGGAACAAGCTAGTGAGCACAGCCGAATTCCTCACTTAATTTCATCTCACACTAAACCTGATCCTATGTTACCTCCACGGGACATGGTGCTGAAAGAGCCCCTGTGATGCTGAATGTACAGACACTGTGATATGTCACAGGCACCACGGGGAAGGGCTAAAAGTGCCATACAAAGCCCACACACACGGGTAGCTCAAATGCTTCGTGAACACTTTCAACTGTGACTGTCTACTTCGGTTTGACAGGACAAAAGGTTAATAGACTATATTTCCTGGAGCTTGAAAAGCAGCTCCAAAGTGTACAAAAAGCTAACTCAGGTCGGTTATAAAAGCATAGAAAAGTACAAATATTAACAAATTCAGGGAAACTGTGAGGAGTTTCTGACAAAGCAGAAGGTAACACAGTCCCCTGCTGGAAGAATACTGTAAAAACGTGTTATTTCTGTACTGCTCAGCTGCGTCTACAGCAAGTGCAGAGCTATCACGGGCTGCTTGTCAGGCAAGAGATGTCTAAAAAACCTGAGATAAGTTAGCTAAGAAGAACAAATTGTCTTTGGAATCTCACCAGGCCTACACAGAACATCAGATTGGACATTAGGAAAAGGTTCTTCACCAGGAAGGTGGTCAGTCACTGCAACAGACTCTCCCGTGTAGTGGTCACTGCACCAAGCCTGTCAGGAGTTCAAGCAGCATCAGGACAACGCTCTTAGTGATAAAATTTTAGATAGTCCTGGGGGGAGCAGGAAGCTGGACTTAATCCCTATGGGTCCCTTTCAGCTAGAGATATTCTGCAATTCTACGGTATCCTGGGTGTCACATTTGGCATGCCACATTCCTGGGACCAGCGCGTAGCAGCAGGTAAAAGCTTTCTCTCCGTGTCGGTCTCCACTGCCTTTTAGCCGTCGGTCTAAAACCATCCTCACGATCAGACTCACTGCTCATGCAGTCAGGATGTGGGGAGACATTCACAGGACCATACCTCATTAGAGCTACCCTGTTAATTGGCAAGGCAGCAGACAGGCCTGCGGGTGTACGTGGCACAGCCAGGCAAATGAGGGATGGGACAGATTCATGGCCTACTCAAGACTATTCTTAAGGTCTTAAGTGAGCTCCGCCATGCACAAAGGAGCCTGTGCACGTTCAACAGAGGAAGGAAACAACATCAAGGAAGAACATTCAGGAACTAATGGGGGCATCTGCACAAACACTGGACTACCAGGATCTGTGCTATGTAAATAACAAGAGAGTTGTAGCCGTTCACAGTAACTCCCTGTCTGGAGTGCTCATTTCCTTCTGACAACAAAAAAATTAGATCTGGGCCTGAATGGTGGTTTGAGGGCAGCCACTCATATTAAAGAAAGTCTCCAGATGTTAATTTAGTTCCAAATCCAGGCTAGTCTCTGCTTCCAAGATGGTATTTGATTCACATAAATTAAGAGAAAGCTCAAGTGCAGAGCACAAGGTGAAATAAGGCAAGCCCACATCCCTTTTCCAGATGACGAAGCACATTTTACAAACTCACCTCAAAGTTCTTCTCAGCATTTCTCCAATGTGCAAACTCCACACTTCTGGGACCCTTCAGCATCAGCACTGTGGGAGTCACAGCAAATGTTTAGATACATCCACATTTCACCCACACCTCCCCTGCCTGAGGCCTAAAGGCCTCTCAACTCCCACAACAGCTGTTACATGGCCCTTCCTTTCCCACCTCTTACCCTGTCACAGCAAGCAAAGGTGTCCACTGCAAGTAGCAACAGCAGGTTCTGCACCCCAATTTCTGAGTCTACAAGATGTTGTAGCTCCAACAGGATGTAAATTAGATATCCCTCAGACAAGCAGCAGCAGTTCAGGACACAGCTGAGCCCCTCAACCAAAACAGCAATGCCTGGAGGAAAGCGCATTTAAGAGCGCAAGACTGCGGAAAGAGCGTGAGACACAACCCTGTGAACACCCAGACAAGGGAAGGAGGGGAAACAGGAGGCTTCCCTGCAGTCTGTAGACAAGACCATGGTGAGGCCAGGTTGTCCCCCTGCAGCCCTTGCAAGTCCATGCTAGAGAAGATATCCACACTGTAGCCCGTGAAGGACCCCATACTGAAGCAGGTGCCCTGAAGGAAGCTGCAGTCCACAGAGTCCACACTGGGGCAGGCTCCTGGCAGGAACCGTAGACCAGAGGGAACCCACATTGGAGCAGATTTATTCTTGGACTGCAGGCCATGGAACTGACCAACAGTGGAGCAGGGAAAGACATGAAGGAGCAGGAGCCAAAAAAAAGGAATGTTATGGACAAACCACAAGCCCATTCCCCATGCCCTTGTGTTGCTTTGGTGAGGGGGAAAGATTGCTTAGTTTTAGTTTATTCCTCACCTTCCAACTCTTATTTTTAAACAGCAAGAAGCCAGTGTCTTTTGTCTCAACCCACAAGCTTTTCCATCTTATTTCCTCCCCCATCTCCTGCTGAGGAAGAGGGTTAAGAGAGGGACTGGATGGGGGTATGGCAGCCAGCCATGGTCAACCCACCACAATAAAAATGACCCAAAAAGAAAATCCCAATTAACAGTTAAGGTGACAAGTAAATGGTGATTTGAAATTATGGGAAATAGTCATCTTTACAGTCATGAACCAAGAAGAAAGTTGCAGAAGTGAGATTTCTTCTGACAGAAGTTATACAATGCTTCACTTAAAACTCTCCTGTTCTTTTGGAGTATACCTCCAGGCTAAACTAAGCTGTAATCAACACCTTACTTCACACCTCTAAGCTTAGTTATTAACTCCTTCAAATACTTTGTCCAAAGACTGAAACCATCCCTCCAAACAAACTACTCTCTACACTTTCCTTTACCCATTCCACCATTCTGCAAAAAGCAATAGAGGTGGTGTTCCTACCATAAAAATCACCCCACTCCCCCACTTCAGGTCACACCAACCAAATAACATCCCCATTCATTTTCTAATGTTTCTTTCTTCCCTTTCATGATCTTTCTTTGATGTCCTCCATCTCTCTTACCTTACCCTGGCAGGTCAGGTTGCCAAAGAAAGTGAAAACTCCTCAGTGCAAGACAGTTAAGATCCCTATACTGACCACTCTAAACAACCTTTGCTTTGTCTTCCAGGCATCAATTTGCTATTATAAAAGACCGTGACAAAGCCCTTTCAAGAGAGTATAGCAATGATTAAATACGAGAGATTATTTATATGAAAACTAATCAAAGCCATTTTTCTTCTTAATCTCATAGCCCAAATATCAGACGAATATTACACTTCATAGGGTAGGGGGAAAAAAATCATGGTTTAATTACAACAATGTAGCATGAACACTTTAGTAGTCGATACCAGGATATTACTGTGACGTCTAATCTAAACTTGAGTTCTCCACAGATACCGTAAACAGACACTCCAAAATCCCTAAATGATTTGCATTAAGAAGGTTTATGCAAAGGCAGTCAGTTACTCCATCTTTTAGATGTCATGACACGGTGAGACAAACACGCGTACATCAGTTAAGTACAGAGAAATGTTATGCTACATTTTGGACAGATCAGAACTGAAAGTGCTTCACATCTACAGGATAAGAAATGGCTTCATCTCCTCATCCCTAAATGATGAGAGCAAAAAAAAAACCCCAACCCTTTAATAGGTTAAATAAACAGTGCCCCATTTATCCATGCTTATACAAAGTTTCCAACAATTCAGAAGGTCCACGGTGCCATTTACAATCTATATACAGGATAACAAATTGTCAGAGAAAAACATTCAGATACTCCTTGGTTCCCAAAAGCCTGAAGCTCACTCTGTGCCAGAGACAAATGCTACCTACAATATTAGGTGGTGGGGGAGGTTCTTTCCTTTTTTATTTTTTAAACTTTATTGAAAAAAAAAAAAGAAAAAAATTAGTCACCCCAATCCACTTCGAATAACATCAATCCCTAAATCCTGATCGTATTTAACAACTGCTTAATCCCGGTGTTTAAGGCATGTTCATTAGATGTCAGCAGAGGGGTACTGTCAGAAATGGTAGTCATCACAGGTACTGAGAGTCAGCAAATTCACATAGCAATGCCACTCTTCACAATACAAAGTAAAACAAGTTGTTACCATGGAAGTTGTTCCTGAGTTAAAATCTGCTAAATGCTGCTAGGATTAATGTTTTCCTTTTTATACTTCTTCCTCTGGAATGTCCTTTCACATACGCTCAGCTGAAAATAAAGATTCACTCTGAAAATAGCCTGAATGTCACAAAGTGAAAATGTTAGCAAAATCTGAATTATATTGGCATTCCCAAATCTAAATTTAGCAAAGATGTTATGAATCTCCAGGGTTTAGCATCACTTGGCTTTTAGCAAGAGCATTTTCTAAATAGGAAGATAAATATAAATGTCAGTCCACATTTTTGTGCAACTGCAAATAACAGGAAAAGATTTTGGTATCATTAAATGTAAAGTTCTGTGGATATATTTAACCGTGGTACTGTAGACACTCTTAGCTTTCTTATCCCACCCCCTGCTTTAGAATTAAAAGATGACATTTTTAAATTGTAGGATCAAAATCCCTACAAATATATTAATTTCTTGATCTCGGACAACTCATTGTCCATTCTTAAGTATCCACTCTCACAGAACTGTTTCTCGAGCATGTAATCAAGGCCATTCTTTCCTATTTAAAAAAGCTGTTCTTGGCTGAGAAAAACAGGTAGCTTTAAAAAGAGATTTTTCATTAGATTGAAAATGTTCATTGTAATTCTTACTACCTTAATCATCCTGCCTCCAACTCAGAAAATAACCTCGTGTTCATATAAACATTTGCTCAAGTCCAAGCATTAAATTTATCAGGAATTAAAGGGCACTAGAAAATCAGGATGACAAAAGGTGCGACTCAGGTCCGTGCTATACCTGCACTTCTGACTGTCAACTGAAGAAAAACCCCTCAGTAAATTGCACCATCTGGAGCTTATTCCGAAATTTGCTGAAATCAAATGAAACACCTACAGTGAGCTTCAATGGGATTAGTATTCCAAGTGCTCCAACTGAAGCTCACCATTTGCAGTGACGTAGCATCTCCTATTTTCAGTACAGGAAAAGACTGCAGTAATTGCACCTCTCGGACTAGGGAATAAATGTTCATTTATGTCTTTTCAAAATCTGTCAGCAGTGCAAACTATGAATTGCAGTATGATTAAAAAAATACTAAATTATTTCCAGACTTGTTTCCATTTAAATCCTAGTAGGACAGAAACCAGCAACACGCTGAGAAAGCAGGGTGGGAAAGGAATGACTGCTTCCACAGTCTGGGAGTTCCAAACAGAGAGTCTTACACAGTGGTATAAAAACAAAGCTCCGAATGAAGTTTGACCTAGCCCATGTGTCTTATGCACAAAGGTCAGATAAAAATTTAATTGTTGTGACCATAAAATATAAATAGCAACAATTTATTCACAAAAATCTGGATCAAGACTGATTTTTTTTTTTCCTTTTTGCTTTAACAAACCGTATGAGCTATTAAATTATCAGCCAGCTGTCTGTTTAAGCACAATAAAAAAAATGTAGTACATGAACACCTAAAAAAAATCACAGTCATAAAAAGCAGGCAAGTACATCAGTCTTTTGGTGGCCAAAGCACATCAGGTTAGTCTGCCAAACACGTGTACGTGAACGTAAAACACGAGCATTAGTTTTGTTATCTGTTTCTACTGTCAATAAACAACTTTCTGTATTTTAATACCGTTCTTAAAGAATTGTTTAAAAAATGTATGCACAGACATAAATAACAGTGGAAGATTTAAATACAGTGGTCAATAGGAAAACTAGTTTTTTGAATTTGCGTGTGTGATGAGTGGGTAATTTGAAACAAATCCATAATAGTCCACAAAGAACTCTGACCTTTCTTAGGTAAGACAGTACTGTCGTCATTTCTAACACTTGTGACCGTTATAATAAGAGGAAAACAAAACCAAAAGCCCTGATACATCAATCACATATGCATTCAAAATTACAGATATTTACAAGAAAAATATATATTTTATTAAAAAGCCACTGAAAAACATGGACTTTTAGTCAGGTGCTGCACTTTCTGCAAAATGAGGTAATTTAGATGCAAACAAATTAAGTTTAGTAGAGTTCAGGATCCGCAGTCTCCACACTTAAAGTACAGATTGCTTCAGTAAATGGCTTGACTGTTTCTCTATGTTCAGAGCAAGAAATCACTAGATCCAGTTAAATCCTGTTTTGTAGTGCTCTTGATGCAACACTGACTAATGTCAGAAGGCTTCCCAGCTCAGTTTTACAACTGGTCTTTCGATAGAAAGAAAAAGGGGGGGGAGGAGGGGGGAAGACAAAAAAAGGAAAAAAAAAAAAAGGACAAAATTAGTTATAAATTGGTTTCATCCCAAGATGGATCATTCATGTTCTTCAGAACTTTTCTAACAAGCTTCTCCAAGTCCTTGCGAGCTCGTTGTTCTTCTTCTAATGATTTCTTCATCTTTTTGTTATCCTGTTTGAGACAGAAACGTTATTGGTTTGTTGTTTTGTTTGTTTTTTAACAGTTCTTTTCTGACCACATACATTGTCAGTTACAAATTCTGAGGGCTCTTCTCAGTAAGGCTGCTATTAGCTGTTCAAAAGCCAAGCCTGCTATTAAACTTTCACAAGTCACACACAGTTACTTCACATAATGCAACAAAAAACATCAAAAGGAAACTGAGCTATTCTCTATTATACTTCTGGGTCCTTTATGATGCAAGTGCTAGTAACAGATGGCCAATAATCTTGAATTCTTCTGCTCAAATCTGATGTATGAAGATTAGAGTATATTTGTTGTTAATGGAGAAGGGAAATGGAGCAGTAAGTAGAATAAATATCCCCTCTAAGAGCCTCCTGTGACTATAACTAGTTTCACAATCTCAGAGAAGCTTCTTAAAGCTTTATGCAAATTAACTTGCATCATTAGGAAAATAAACAGTTGAAAGGAATATCCTGAATGCCATTATGTTCTCTGGAAAGTGTTTTGCAACAAAACTTTAAACCAGAGACAGAACTACCAACAGCCCAAGGGGAGTCTGCATTTCAAGGAACACCACTGGTCTGCATGTGTCTTAACAGGTGACTCTGTTCTCAACGCTCAGCTAACACTGAAATACCAGGAACAATAGGACTGTAGAGATGTCACTGACCAAACCAAAGTAATGCTTACATGGTTTAATCCTGTACAGGCCAAGGTGATGCTGGCAACAGCAGGGAAGCAAGATAAGACAACATTATACGAAGGCCCCAAGACAACAAGTCTACAGGTGTTTAACAAACACAGGTCTGCAATCCAGGAGTCCCGGTGGACTCCCATCAGCTGTCATTTACAGACATTTCTAGAAACAGGACCATGGGATCAAGAGCTGCTGCTTCATTAACTCCACTGCCTCCTCAAGTCTGTTGAGAAACTCAGAAACTTCATTCATTTCTTGCCGGTACAGCCTTAATTTCTTTCCTTTTCATTCGTTCATTTATTTACTGCCAATTCAGGAGTTCTATTGAGCGTAGTGCCTGGGGAGCAACAGCTGTGAATAACCTGGGGAAGCTGCTACAGGAGCTTCACATGGTAACTCTCACCAACAGGCAGTCTTGTGTCTACACCAATCAGTGTGTGATGTACCCTCAGAGAGCCTTTATCCATAAAGCTCTTGGTCACTTGGGACCTTCCTGCCTCAGAGATTACTTCTGCCAGTTCTCCAGTTGGCAACATCACAGCAGCAGACCAATAAATGCTTCTAAGCTCAGATTCCTGCTGTACGAGAAAACAAACTCAGGCTTTAATAGGTCTTGGCTTTGGAAGATGTGAGATTCTGAAGAGACCATCTATTTGGAAAGGCACCAGAAAAGAGAGCGGCTGCTTGAAGTTCAGGAGAAGGTGACTCTTTGTTCATGGTCAAACAGAGATCTGTGGGGCCTCAGGGAGGCAGCACACTTATCCTTTATGCAAAAGCAGCCAGGCCACAGCAATACTGGTAGGTTAATACTGCTGCTTGTAATACATGACTTGTGTTTGTAAAGACGATCAAATTCCCACCAAGCCTGGCATACGCATTTTACGTGTTGAAAACAGCAGAACTGAAGTATTTAAGGCATCAGCTGTCCTATCCCAAGGAATATACGTGACATCCTTAGAAATGCTGGGCACGCCTACAGATGGGGAAAGAATTCAGATTCACGTTTATAGCCCCAAACTGAATACAAGTCCATTTTACATGAACACGGGAGATTTTATCCAACTTCCTGAACTATTAAAGTTAGTGAGCAAATTAACGCACTGGAGAGTGGGGATAATTCAATGGAGTTTTTGCCTACACATTAAGTGTTGGCTTAACATGTCAGCAGCACTGACAGGGTTCAAAGAGGCTGTGACCTGACAAGAAAAAGATATTTTTAAATACCTCATTTTGGATACTTAAAATATCGGCCGCAACTTCCACACTATCAACTCAGGTGAGATCTTGCACAAGATCCCCATTTGTGACAGCAGCACCCTAAACTAACCTGAAGCCCTCATGAAAAAAAGGCCACATGATGGACACTAAAAAGGATTCTTATCTCTGGAAATGAGAGGTTTTAGGAACTGAATTGTAAGAGGTGTTCAGGTTACTGAACGACTGCTAATAAAGGCCTAAATAATAATAAATCCCACTATCAATCCAGGCTGGGGGAGGAGGTGATAAGAGAGCAGCTCTGCAGAGAAGAACTTGGGGGTGCTGATAGATGAGAAGCTGGACATGAGCAGCCAGTGTGTGCTTGGAGCCCAGAAGGCCAATCACATCCTGGGCTGCAGCAAAAGAAGTGTGGCCAGCAGATGGAGAGAGGGGATTCTGCCGCTCTGCTCTGCTCTGGTCAGACCTCACCTGGAATACTGCTTCCAGCTCTGGAGCCCTCAGCACAGGAAGGACATGGACCTGATGGAGCAGGTCCAGAGGAGTCCACAAGGATGATCAGGGGCTGGAGCACCTCTCCTCTGAGGACAGGCTGAGGGAGCTGGGATTGTTCAGCCTAGAGAAGAGGAGGCTCTGGGGAGACCCAAGAGCCACCTTCCAGTACCTGAAGGGAGCTTACAGAAAGCCTGGAGAGGGCCTGTTGGCAAAGGCCTGGAGGGAAAGGACGAGGGGCAATGGTTTTAAATTAGAAAGGAGGGGATTTAGATTAGAAATAAGGAGGAAGCTCTTTACCATCAGGGTGGTGGAGCACTGGAACAGGCTGCCCAGGGAGGTGGTTGAGGCCCCATCCCTGGAGACATTCAAGGTGGGGCTTGGCAGAGCTCTGAGCAACCTGCTCTAGTTGAGGATGTCCCTGCTCTCAGCAGAGGGGTTGGACCAGATGAACTCGAGAGGGCCCTGCCAACCCAGTTGTTTCTATGATTCTATGTTAAATAGATACAGACTTTTATACTATTAAAATTACCCATTGTAGAGCAAATACTGTTGCACAGTCTCTATAATCTTATTTTGCTGGTGATACAGCACAACTGAATTTGCTTAACACTACCAACATTTTGCAAGTTGTAACATCCAAAAATTAACAGAGAGAGATCCTTGGAGAGAGGATCCTTAACACTAGTCAAAGGCTGATGCTCCAAGGACTGAAGACAACCACAGAAGAGGGAGCTTTTTGTATGTTTTACTTTTAGAAGTGAATATAGTCCACAATTCAAATTCATTCCTGACAAAATGAATCAACTTACAAGCCGTATTTACTTTAATAAGCCTTCCATCTTTCCATTCTCCATCGTTCTATAAATGTAGCAAGTTACCAACCTGTCTTAACTCCTGTACTTCATCCTTTAATGCATATACTGTGTCAACAAGGCTTCTAAAATAAATAAATAAAAAAAAATCTGTTAAAACAATTTACTGAAACACATCTAGTCTGTTATTAGAGAAAATTGTTAAATGAAATACATAAATAACCACCCCCCCACCCAACCAAACACAACCAACCCCCCCATTAACAGCTAATTTCAAGCTTACATTTTAAAAGCAGAAATTGTCTCTCATCCTGATTTATATTCAGTAAGGCAAGAACCTGTTACCAGCTTCTGTACTAGGATACACCTCTCAAGCACATCTGGAGCTATAATGGTTTCTATTCTCTATCAGAGCTGTATTTCATTTACAACATACACCTTGTGAACAACAACAACGAGTAGAATGATGCCACACACTAACTAGAAGGATGATACCAATTCAATCTTGAAATCCTGCAGCACATTGTAAAATTATTTACAAGTGAATCATATTACTTCTTGGCACAGAAGGAGTAAGCTGCATAGACAAAGAAACCAGGCTACAAGCATTTATATGATGGTCAACTGCACGTTAAGATCCAGCAACATACTCCAAACAGCTCTGTTTCATACTACAAATATATCATAGACACACTGCTGTAATGGGAGATGAGAGGAGGAAGAGTGCAAAGTTCACTGGTTTAATCCATCAGTCATTAAATGTTCTCTTACTTCTCTTCTATAACAGTCTGACCATTACTTTTAGTTTCTTCTACAATAATTTTTTCTTCTTCTGGTAGCAGGACTTGAGGAGCTGATTCTTTACGGGAACCTGTTGTAAAAATAAATGACAAAATGAGCAACTCACCAATATTTCTGGGGTGTTTCAAAGATTATTTCATTCACTGCATGATACACCTGCGTGACCAAGGTGGATCATTTCCCATTTTCCCCTTCCCTCCCCACACACAAGTTACTGACACATTTTTTACATTTGAAACCACGGTCTTGCAACAACAAATTTTCTGACATTCCTATCCTGCTGCTGACCTAACTCCTGTGTCATCAATGGGGTTGCTACACCATCCAACAAAGAGTGCACTGCTGAACTACCAGTAAAAGCTACACAAATGCACAACAGCTGACTCGGTAAGATAGATGCGTTTAAGTAACAGCAATTTAAGCCTCAAGGACAGATTCTGATCTCACACTCATGAAAATCCAAGAAATAATTCTACTCTACCAATTACTCTATCAGTAAGGAGCAGAACAGTGGTATTGAAAGATAAAGGGACGCAAGACCCAAAAAAAGTTAACACACAATTGCGTGTGCCTGCACACACCTATTCATACACACAGACATTAGACATTGCCTTTTTACCCCATAATAAATTCCTATCAAGTGAAATACATACTTAATATTTAATGTTTTTAAAAAGCACTTAATGGTGTGACAATAAAACCTAAAAACGTTTCACCATCTTCCAAACATTTTCCACAATCATTACAATTTATAACATAGAGATTCTTAAAAAGTAGCTCTGAATAGAAAAATCTACAGGTCAGAGATGTGCATCCGTTCATACATAAAGTACATATTCTAGAAATGTTACTTAACCAGCCTGCAACAAATTACAAGCTTTTTTCTTGTTTAAAAGGAGGTTTGTAAATAAATTGCTAAGTACTTGCTCAGAATTCAAACACAGCAGATCAGGCATTAAAGTTCTTGCATATCTTAACCAAGACTGGGTTTTAACAGACAGGGCAGACTTGCTACCAATTCTTTGTTATGATCTTTCATTAACCAGGAATGTTTTGTGGCAACAGAGCTTTTCTTTTATAGTTCATAATAAAATACATAATCCAACCACACAAAAAAGTTACAAGAATCAAGCTCATTGAAAAATACTAACTTCCCTAACAGCTGCAGGCCTGAGCTCTGAACAGTGAGCTTGTAGGGACCATAGTTTAGCAGTAAGTGTTAAGCTGTTTTAGCAAACAATGACAAGTGTCCTTTAATGAAGAAAAGGGTTTCCTCAAGCTGACAGTAAAACTCTTAATATTATTATCAGTGTGCGATGGACAAAATTTTCTAGAATAAAGATAACTGCAGATTTGAGAACAGAATCTTGTCCTTGGAAGCTGCAAGCTCTTCAACTTACAGAGTGAAGAAATATTTTAGGGGTTAATATCCTTACACTCCCACATCTTTTCCAGGGAATTGAGCACCCTATAAAACATGCACATCCGAACTGTATGGAGCTCAAGGACACTTCCCTGTTTGTGCTGTCAATCTCCAGTTGTAAAAAATTGCCTTATTTCAGTTATCTGGTTACTGCTCTGCTTCATTAACCTGGGGAGTAACACAGACTACCAAGCTCAATGTTATTTTTGGAATTAGCTGGCAGCAGATGCTACCAGATGACTACATTTTGTGTCTCTGCCAATGTGGAACACCTCAGCCCAGCACACACTGAGGAAGACAGTGACCAAAGGGAGAGAACTGCAATGTTTCTCACCTAGGACTCCCTTCAACTACACGGAGCACTGCATTATACTAATCTTTGTACAGAGCTGCATCCAACTGTCTTTGCCCGGTCAGAGTAACGTGGGCCCTTGCAAAGCAGAAAGAGCATGGAGTAGACAGATTTAACTAAGAAAACATCCCAGCTGTACAGTTATACACAAACAGATGTCTACACCAGCATATCTTGATGTACATATAGCACAGCAAACACAATACTACTGAGACACAGAACGCAGGTTAATTAAAAGCACGATGCTCACCAAGACTGTCACACAAGGAGACCACAAAGTACACACACACACTTCCACACTGCAAACCTGTTGCTGTGAACACTGACCTTCCTGTGCCACAAAACGTTAACTACCATGGAATTCAGGACATTTTGCAAGTTTCACTCTCTCATTCATTACTCTGATACTGTTGGTCAGGGAACTTTTCAGTTTGTATCTCAGAACCCTCACTGCTCTTAGGGTTTGTATTTACGTGCAAAAAAAAAACCCAAACCAAACTAAACCAACCCACTTTCACTGTGGGTTGTTTTTCGTCAGTTTTGCTGGGGGGGGTTGTTTGTTACGGATTTTTTTTTTTCTTTTTACATTAAACCCCACAAGCATTTGCTAAGTATCAAAGGTACAAACACGCAGCACATCTACCCTGCGACAAAGGACCCCACCAACAAACGAGCACGTGCACAATCACATCAGACTTGATGTGTCAAGTTCTAAAGGCAAAACTAAGGTACTTCAAAAGGAACTTCAAGCAGAGCAACTCCTTACTGCCACTCAGCAATATTCCCTAAATTGCATCTTGTGCCTCCAGCGAGTTCTTTATGGCAATTTGCCACGTCACCATTTCGTCCCAGAGGAGTTTACCAGCTACAGCTTTCGGACTCAAAGAAAGCGCTGCGTTATACACAGTGGGCATTTCACACAGAGTTGTACTAAAAAGATCATCTGTAAAGTTCCTGCAATTTAGACCTAAACTCCACTGCAAGATGTATTTTTACATTTTCACGAAGTAAGGCAGAAGAAACAGTTTGCCATACCTGCCATTCCTCAATCCTTAGCATCCAAGCTTCACGCTGAATTTTATTATGAGAAACTGCTCAGTCTCATTCCAAGTCAAAGAGGCCAAAAGACAATGTTTAAATTGGCCTCCAAACAACTCTGGCCCTAAATCATCTTGAGACAATACAACCAAAAGGTACTAGATGGGGGGGTGGGGAATAAAGACCACCTTCTCTCCCTCACAGCTTTGCAAAACAGAGTTTCATTTTATTTTTCTCTTCCTTTTTTGGGGGATATTGGGGAAGTAAGGTGGATGAGAGATGAAAGGATGTTTAGCAAATGCAGACAATTACTTCAAGATTACCAAACAACTGGTAAGGCTGAGTAAATTGCTGTAACTTTTCAATGGGGAACTGGTGTTGGAAGACTGACCCTACTGGTTAGAATTCCATTACATATTTAAAACAAACCAATTGACCACTATGATAAAGATTGAACTAAGTTTCTGTCAATTAAATTCCATCAAGAAAATAAAGGTATCTATTCCATATTACTATCTTCCAGCCCTGGAGTTAAGAATGAAGAATTACAATGTTGGTGTGGGTTTTTTTTGTTTTGTTTTGTTTTTTTTTTCCAATCACCACACCCTAAATTACAGGATTAGCAAATTCAGTCTCCAGAGTAAAGCAAGTAACACCACAGCCCACCTGGCGTTCAGGCCAGGGCTAGAGGCATTAGCAAAGCCCAGTCTGTAATGGGGTGCAACACCCAAGATACAAGAACAGGCCTGTGGGGAACAGCTCCCTCCCTGCTTTTAGTTTTCAAGCATCTGATTCCCCCTTCCAGGCGAATCAATCAGCCAAACCAGCAAGCAGTTCTGAGTATATCTGAAAAAAAAAAAAAAACAAAAAAA
>JANHGN010007647.1:32341-35548 GCA_024605025.1 Megaceryle maxima | reverse complement strand
CAAACGCCCTGCAGCTTTTTGGGTTACGTGCAGGGTCTACCCCCTCAACGAGAGAAAACAGACACAAAAAAAAGGAAAGTGTACAGCTTTGTTAGAAAAAAAAAAAAAAAAAAAAAAAAAAAAAAAGGAAAACTGAAACTTTGGATATTTCTGTGGCTGAAAGACTCCATGAGAGAAGGTCACTTTATACATGCATGGAACCAACAGAGTATCACACCTAGCCCTGGAGTACAGTCAACACGAAAATGGGAAGAAAGTGGAGCACAGAAAGCCACGGAGGTTCTCAGTGATGTCTGCCTGCAAACATAACTGCACAACCCCAGCCTTTTATTCACTCTCCTCCAAAGGGAGTGTGATATCTTAAATGGTTGATATGGTACCACACTGGCTCCTGACAGAAGCCAGGCTTCAGAAGGAGCTGTACTGGCAGTAAGTCCACTCCTCTGTTCCGAATCATTTAGTAGACATGTGAAGAAAGTTCAGAAGTTTTGTAAAGATCTTAACACATCAGGCAGGATGGAAGGAAGAGAAGAAGGGGGATGAAATTCAGATACCTTTTCACTTTAACCTGGTATTAAGTCTCTGCCTATGTTCAAAGAGCTTTTCTGTCCAGGAACCATTTAAGCCAACAGTAAAATGAAGGTGGGTATTTACATAGAGTAGCTAACCTCGGGGCCTCAGGGAAAAGCCAGCTCTCCCCTGTCAGTCAAGAACAGGGGTACTTCCTACAGCTGGCCATTTGGAGAAGGCAGCTCAACCCAGGCACCTTCACAGTGATTCTCCACAATGAGTTTACCTTCTTCCAGCAACTGGTAGGGTCCTAATTTAAGCTACAGAAGTTAGATGTGTGGCAAGGGGTGGTTAATTTTAAGAAATGCATGGCATAATTGGAGGCCATCGGCAACAATTCTGTTGCACAGCTTTTAAGCATTGCTGGTTTATTCACTGTTTCTTATCCTTATTGTGATTAGGAGAGGTAAGGAGGGGAATGAGGCACAATAATGTTCAAAAATCAGAAACAGTACTTGTAAATATACAGTTCTGGTTTTCACCAACTTTACTAGGCTCTCTTCGTAAGTGAAGAAGCGCTTTGAAATCACTTCCTTGAAGCTCAAAAACTTGTCAGTAAAAACCAAATGCGCCTGTGTGTCTACCATTAGCCACTGGTATACAGACATGTAAATCTCCCGGAGAAGCAAATGTGAGAGAACAAGTAATTACATGCCATTTAAAACATTCAGTGGTTCATTGCATTAATTATATTAAAGAAGTGAAAGTGGATGACCAGACCTGCCCAATTACCCTTTTGTTTCTCAGTGAATCTCTGATGAGTTCCTAATATGAAGAATCCTAAAAATGGTACTCCCGGATTCTGTGCAGGTTGATTTAAAAATCATTGAAAACAAATTAAAAATCCTTCATACTACAGATGTGCCAGAGTCAAAAGGAAGCCCTTTAGCATCTTTGTGCAGATATCAACAAATCAGAATCCAAACATCAAGCCAAACTTCAAGTTCACTGTACAAAATACACCTTTTGTTTGCAAATTCTTGGGAATAACAAAAAAAGTTTTGGCATGAAGTTGCTTGGGTTTTTTTTTAACTAATAGTGATACACGAATAGGAAAAAAACCCCACGTGACTCAGATGACAGATCTATGCAGTTTGCAGCAAAACATTTTGACAAGCAGAATGAAAATAATTAAAGGGGACCGAGAGACATACAACTCCATAGGTGTTAGTCATGCAAGAACAGAACGAAGAGTCTGAAAGACAGATACACCACCTGAAGAAGTGGGATACTTCCAAGACAACATCTGGAAAGAGCTATCCCACTGAACTCCCTCTATTTCACTAACCAACACAAAAACTTCCAACCAGAGGGCTGTAGGGCTTCAACCAGAGGTGCTACAACCCTAGCAAAAAGATGTTATGACCTTTTAATAGAAGCAGGTGATTACTTCGTTCATTCTGATGTAAACATTTTAGTATGTATATTAGGTTACCTTTTTATTTAAATTCACTCAAATACGAGCATATTTTAAGTAGAAACACTACAGATAACTCTTGTTTGAAAGAGAAAAATGTTGTAATACTAAACTTGAAATAGATGAGGCTAGAGAAAGCAGTATCATATTCATATAATTTTTCACTGGTAACAGGACCTGCAGAAGTTTTACACCGTTCCAACAATTCAGCCTGTGCTTTTACTGAGAATACACCCATCCAAAAATGAAAAAGAAAATAAAATCCACTAAGGGTAGAGGGAGGCAACAGGAGATTCTGTAGATGGCAACACCTCTGAATGTTATTTAACACACAAAAAAAAAAAAAAAAAAAAAAAGAAAAAGGGGGACTACAGAAGGATACATACTTCACATTACATTGAATTTTGTGTAGCTAACAAACATTAAACAAAGATTACACACATGTCAAATTCACTTCAGCATTTGATTCCTCTGGGAAGGAGAGAGGGAAAGAAAGGAGGCATGGGGAGAAGAGGAAGTTAGTGTTTAGTTTTAAGTTATGCTGTCCTTTCCCCCTGTGTAATAATTAAATATTAAAGTCACAGTCTAGCAAATGCAAAATTTATTTCAACTGTACATAACAGATGTCCTTTTTATATAAAACAAAACACTTGATATATGCAACCACAAACAATAGGCATACTGTACAGTACAATGCAACATTCAGATATACATCCATTTTGTATTTTCAAAAGGCAGTCACCTACTAGAGATGGCTTCTCCCATTCACAAATGAAGTGCACAATATATATTATTTTTTCTATGCTTACGTCACTATGTACACGTTACTGTGTTTTGGCAAGATTACGCAAAACACCCAATTAATATTGGTTGCTTTCAACTTATGGCAAATACTAATTTATGGAAACACTGCATAAGCCATGTGAAGAGGGGCTGACAATGGCTTGAACCTACCTTCCAATTCAGATTCTCCATCCTTCCAGTGTATTTGTAACTGTACACATGTCATTTACAGAATTGCATAAACATAAGGTACTAGCGTTACCGAGACTAAGTTCCACAAAAATAGAAACACTGAACCTTTGGACCGAATACCACCATTCAACATCTGCCTTTTGGGTGTTTTGGATGGGTTTGGTTTTTTGTTTTTAAGCATTTTGCATTAATACTCCTGATCGGTCCACAATAGCTTACGGTCTGTAACACCGAGGACACGGAGT
>JANHGN010007647.1:17341-27341 GCA_024605025.1 Megaceryle maxima | reverse complement strand
CAAACGCAACAGCATTTTCTCCTTCCTTGTGTAAATGGAACACATGCTGGTGGACTCCCCTGCTTTGGGCAACGTTTTACTTACAATACAGAGGAACTCCACATGGCAACCTTGATTTGGATTAAATGAAGTAGGACCCCAGAGGCACGTTACAGGTTTTCAATAAGCTAGGTATTGATCTGAGAAACTAAAAATGGCTTTAAGCAACACACAGATCTGAGAACAACTTCTCCTGAAATTATGAGATGTAATTTGTAGTTAATACTAAAAACAGCTAGTGGCAATAAAAGGAAAAGAGTTTTTATAGGTCTAGACTACACTTCCATAGTGGAAGTCTTTGTTGAACAGCACAAGACAAACATACTCCTCCAGAATTACGACTACTACATTCCCCTTCTCTACTTACCAGCTCCTTGAAATTTATCAAAAAGCAAACTGATTAACTGTCAGACTCTTCTCATTCATTGTGAGGGTTCTGTGCAATTTTAAACCATGACACGTGGTCACTCGCTCTTTTTGTTTGTTTGTTCTTTTGTTTTGTTTTGGGGGGGTGTGTGAGATTTGGTTTGGGTTTTTTTTGTTTCTTTGGGTTTTGTTTTTTTTATATACTGAAAGAATTACAGTCTCCAACCATGGTTCTTGGCATCCAATACTTCAAACACTCAGCACTGATATTAAATAAATGGTTTCTGGCTACTTCCTTCAGGTCCAGCTTCCTACTTGAAAAGGTCTGAGAACATACAGCTCTCTTTTTTGCATCTAATTTTTTTTATCTAATTTGGGGGGTTTTTTTTAGTTAGTAATTTCAGTACTTTCTAACTTACTTGAATTTAGTGTTTGACGTGTTTTGGCACTTGTGCAATATGCTTCAATGACTTTAAGAATTTGAGCATCTTCTTCTAAAGCAGCTGTACCTAGAATCAATGGGAAAAACAGAATTTTATGGTTATGTTTCTTAATACAGAAAAGTCTTTGTAAATCACTGTTTCAGTTGAGTCCAAAGTTCAGCCTCATCAACTTTTCAAAATTCTCTTAACCATCCCATTTTAAAAATAAAACTTCAATGAGCAAAAGCAACAGAAAAGACAAGATACTATTTTGAAGTGCTTGGAAAAAAATCCCAAGTCAGAGTAGCTACCCACATATTCAAGAAATTTTTGAGCATCTGAGGTTGTGCAAAACATGTTTTGAAGTTTGATCACTCCGGTTCTAAACCAAACAGCCATTAAACTGAAAAACCCCTCTATATTCCAGTTATATACAGATTATTTCCATCAAGGAACAGAATATTCATTAACAGAAATCTTGAAAACTTTCAGGTTTTGTGTATGTGTCATATTTACCCCTTCCAACAGCACACGATTAAAAATTGAACTCAGAATTAATAAGTGTCAGTACCACTTCAGTCCAGAGTGTAGTACTAAAGATGTCACTACCACTTAAGTGTGTCTGTGACAAGTGGAGAGTAGTTTAACTTCTCAGACTTTAAAGCAGAAAAAGCACTATTAAAAAAAAAAAAAAAAATTATATATATTAAAAAAAAAAAAAAATCTTCTCACTATTCAAGCTTAACTTGGTAAAATTTTCCTTAAGGCAGAGCTCCACAGCAAATCTTCTCCTTGAATTCAGAACAAAAGCTGTGAAACTGCTCACTTGGAACAGAGGGAAATTCCAATCAAACTGAAATCTAGAGGTACCTCTACTATTAGTTTAGATGGAATGAGGAGTCTGTAGGGCAAGATGATTTGTTGTTTTAAGAGCATTTTTCCTGTTTTCCTCCTTGCAAAAAGTAGGCTTGAAGATTTTCTGCTGCATGAATCTGAACTGCCTTCAACATCGAAGGCTAGTACACACCCTGTTAAGTTTCTGTGGTTTATTATCACCATAACAAAGTCATCTGTCCCAACATTTGTCAGGAGCAGCTGACAAGCTAACTGTTGATTATCTCTACCCAATATAGCTTCCCTGCAGTTTAAGAGACGTGGGTACTCCCAAGTACAGGTTATTTCTCTTTCAAGGCAGGAAAAATAATTGGATTTCATTGTGTTTAGAATGCAGCACCATATTATTACAGTAGCAGGACAAATATTTCACTTCTGAAATGCATAGTGTGAGGGCATTCAGTTGCAATACCTTATTTATTTTGGCTTGTCTGATATAATGCTAATTTGACATAGGGGCTATTGTTTTGAGAACTGCTAAGTCCCTGGGATTCTGGAGAAGATAAGTAATAGTAACTAAATCTATCTATAAATAAGCTTTAACTTCAATAGAAGTTCCTCAGTGGAAAACTTTTGCAGCTCCACAAGCTGGAAAAGGTTGAAGGACCACTAACATGCAACAGAAACTTCTAATTATTGATACAAAGTAGGGAAAAAAACCCCAAACCCAGATGAATACCAAGAATCACTAAGTTATTTCTGTAAACTTACAGCCACCAAAAATCCCTTTTATTGAAAGTCATCTCCTACATAGGAAATACTGAAAGGTGCTAATCAGGAGCAGAACAATGCATTTACAAGCTATATGCCCTCTTCTTCGCCCAGAAAAAGAACTCATCTCCTTTCACTGTGTCCTAGGTCTGCAAGTTGACAGCCTTGCCACTCATTACAATTACTCAATCTCCATCCTCCAACATCTGAAAGAACACTGTACTTATATTTTTCCTAAACACATACCTTCTGATATGGATAAAACAACCTGCACTAAAGCATCTACTTGCATACTCATGAACACGATTGCTCTGTTCACTACCTTAACTTTTGCCACATGAGATTCACAGCACACTCAAGACAAGTCAACAGTGCCCTGAGGAAAAGCTTTTTCTCTCCAACCCTACCTAAACCAGTGAAAAACAAAGTTCACGATAACAACACTTCACGCATTGAACACTCAAGGCACAGCCTCTATCTTAAAAGGCCTGTGAGCAAAGGACAGACACAGAGAAGCAAAAGTTGCAGACCAAGAATCTGGCCTTCAGCTTAAATACCCCCTGACTTTTATTGTTATAATTGGATTATTTAGTCACACAAATTTCTAAGGAAGAATGAGTGGCACTAACATCTAAGTGTGCTTACTTGATAACTTTACTGTTCCCTCCACTTTCCTTTTGCCACTTTTCCAAGTGCAGACTGTTGGATCCAGCTTTCCAACACCCAGCTCAGCAGAAGCTCCTACCAGGATCAGTTTAAGAACACAGCTACTAAGCATTCTGCAAGAGTGGGACAGTATTTGCTAACTGTTGTTTACACTATTAAAAGACAGGTTGAACTTACTGAACTTATATAGCTCTGTGGTCGACCTCACTCCAAGAGCTAGAAACTGACCCTTCACATACATCCACTGTAGTCAATAGTAAAGCCCTAGGAAGCAACAATGACTCACCCAGGATGAGTAAAACAAGACATCCTCCAGAGAAACCCACACCCTCTGCCCTGACAGGAGAGGGGAAACCAGATGACTTGCTTACACTCTACATTTAGCTTTCACAGAATTTAATACAGAGGCTGGAGTTAACATCAGTTTATACAGACAAGTCTCTCTTACTTTTTCTCAGTGCAAATTCTTCATCTGATGGCTTCCGTTCTGGCTTGCGTTTGGGAAGCAGTTTTTTCATGGTTTTAGGGCTTTTACTGAGATCCTGTGCAGGGGAAATAAAAATAAAAAGAGCAAAGTATTTAGAGTACAGTATTTAGAAAGTTTAACTTCTAAGATACATACAGGAGTTACTAACTAAAGATCTTTTAACAGCACCAAAATTCAATTCATTAGTAGTTTTTGGCACATTCAACTTGCCTGAACTGGCTGATTTCCTCTCTACCCTTCCTCCAACTATACAGAGTCAGGTATTTTATCTGTTCTATTAATAGAAATACACAGAAAAGCTGCCGCAGAAGCATGCAGGCTGTTTGGGAGCTAGAGCCAAGGGAAGAGGCAGGCATACATTAACACAGGTTATTTATTTATTTATTTGCCTTAACTTTAGAAAAGAAATTCCATTTCACTTGTCTACTTAGAAGCAGGTAAAAAAGGACCTAACAAGGAAGCCTGGCGAGTAGTATACTCTTCAAAGCCAGAATTTTTAAGTGTTCAGGTCTGTTCTTATAAAGCTCTACAGCAAATAAAAATAAGTAAATAAATACAAATACAACAACAAGTACAGCATTTCTGCTCAAAACCCAGTCATGCTGATTTACAGGAACAATGCTAGGTTACAGGAACAAAAGGAATATGCTGGTCTACCCCTTACCTTAAGGATACAAGACATCCTCTATAAAAATACAGAATGAGAAAGTAAAAAGATGAATGAGCAGGACAGACCAAAGAAGATGAAGACAGGTTTTGAACATCATTGTATACTAAACACTGTGATGATGATTGAAGTGTTACCACACTGGAGAATTTAGTACCCTATGCATGAAACCATAAAAGGAATTGAACTTCAATTACAAAATGAACATATAGTACGGCCAAAGAGAAGAACCTCTTGTAGCAACTAAGCCTAAATACTAACCAGTTGCAGATTATGTATCATTTTTTTCCCCTGTTACTCTGTCAATTTACAAAAGAAAAACTTCACACACACAGAGCCACCACAGTACAACACACTCGGGTCAGACTGGAGCACAGTGTTTAGGCTACAGTTTAAGAAACAGCAATTTACATGTCTGGAAAACAAAATTTTTCTGTCATCTCAGCTTGCAGAATAAAATGTTCTGAGGTATAACTACATGACTCTTTCAGGGCCCTGCTGCCTCACACTAAATTAGTATTGTGAGAACACATGACAAAGACATGGGTGACAAACAGGAGATAGCACCAAGCCACAGAGCATCTGGTATTCTCCTCCTTATACACACACAGACTTTCAACATAAACCAAACATTTTCTTAATTTAGACAATGTAGTGGCAGGACCAAACTAACCTATCACCACTACCTTCTTGTGGTTAAAAACATCACATTTTATTTCTCTTGGAACAGATTCCTGCTTCATACCACAGAAGCATAGAACAGTAGGGGTTGGAAGGGACCTCTAGAGACCAAGTCCAACCCACCCCTGCCAAGCAGGATCACTCCGGGCATGTCGCACAGGAACGCATCCAGGTGGGTTCTGAAAGTGTCTAGAGAAGGATACTCCACAACCTCTCTGGGCAGCCTGTTCCAGGCTGTCACCCTCACAGCAAAGAAATTCCTCCTCATATTGAGGTAGAAACTTCTGTGGTCAAGTTTATACCCTTTATTCCTTGTCCTATTGCTGAGCACTACAGAAAAGAGATTGGGCCCTTCCATTTGACACCCACCCTTCAGATATTTATAGACATCAATAAGATCCCCTCTCAGTCTGCTCATCTCAAGACTAAACAGCCCCAGTTCCCTCAGTCTTTCTTCATAGGGGAGACATGCTAATTAAAAAATACAACTGCATCTTAAAATCTCAAGCATTCTTTTTTGCTAGTAGTAACACCAGTCATCAGATTCTTTTGAGTACAGAAACATTACAATGTTTTTTGGCAGTTACCATTCTTTTTAAAAAAAAATATTCTCTTGTTACTGATTATCAGTGGTAAATACTGAGGAACCAAGAGTCAGTTACAGCACCACAGCTGCTCAGAATTATTTAATACAGCACTTTGAAGCTCTATAGAATCCCTTATCCCAGCTGCTTTGCAGTGTACTTAGCAAATAACTTACTTTGCAGTAAGCCTGAGTGATTGACATAAAAAACAAATTGCAAGTGTAAAAAAAATTTTAAAAATATTCTTATTTATTAACTGCATAAAGAGTGGAAATAAATAGAAGCACTTAGAGAGGCAGGGGAAGCCTCTCCTAACAAGACTTAGTATTTTCTGAGCTGCAAGACTAAAGCCCTGTTTGAAATAAAGAGCATTCACTGGTTCATTACCATTGATTCAGCACTGGCTGTTAAATTGTCTTTATATTAAAGCAAGCAAAAGTGGCAAAATTGGTAAAAAAAATAGTAATTAAAAAAAAAGTTAAACTTCCCATTGTAGGCCTTCTACAAAGTTGTATTCTTGGCTGCCTCATCTCACCTCTTTGTAACAAAGTGCTGCTGAAGGCCGTAGTGGAGGTGCAGGCCGTAAGCAGCTCAGGCTCCAAGGCTTGGGAGTTTTTGGAGGTTCCAGAGGTCCCCAGTTTATCGTGGTATGTGGAGTCCCATGATGTGATGGATGAGGGAGAGTGTGGTACGCAGGAGTCAGTGGTATTGGCTTGCTGTCTGAATGCTTGCTGGAGGGTGTTACTGGATGGGAAGGAAGCTGTCAAAGACAAAGGTGATGGGAAGAGAAAGAAAGCATATTATCATAATAAAGACATTAATAGCATCAAGGATTGGTGAAATACTCACTACCTAGTGCTTCTATTTATTACAGCTGGCCTTTGAAAACTTGTACAATAAATTATTATTTGGAAAAATGCTGTTAAAAAAAAAAATTGTGTACTACAGACAGACCTCACACTAAAAAATGCCCATCTACAAGCAGCCCCGCTCTCTCTCGTCACTACTACAGATGAAGCTAAATTTAGATCCATTCATATCCAACACTTCAAAAGTAGAACCCAAAAGAAAGCACTTAAAAGAAACTACTTCTCCACAGCCTGTCCAGTACATCACCAATTAAAACCTACTGTTCTAAGGATACTTAAAAGATGGTGATGTACTACTTGGTCAAAATAGAAAAATTAATAAAAATTAATTTTATTTTACTCTAAGCTGTTACCTAAGATCTAAGCATTTTATTCTTTTTTTCACACAATTAAAAACAGAACAATCTTTTGACCCATTTAAACTAGTTATAACATTCAGTTCTTGTTACTCATGGCTAAAAAACCCAAACCAAACAAAAACAAACCCAAAACCCAACCAACCAAAACAAAAACAATCAAAAAACCCAAACCAAACAAAAATTAGCAACAAAAAGACCCAAACCAAACCCCAAACCACAAAAAAGCACTTTACACACTGGTCTATTTGCCAGATAAGCTAATTCTGCATACACTGCTCTTTCCTACCGTGTGAGATGGCACAGAGTGAGGTTTAATGGTGGGATTCCCAACAGTTGTGACTTTGGTTTGCTTCTGCAGGTGATCCACCCATTCATGCAAATCTTGTTGGTTATTACAAGACACTAGTATCCTTTCAATCATATTTCCTAGGTGACAGGAAACGGATGATGTAGGAAACCACAGAACAACAACTTAGTCAATATATGGTTATAAAGACAGTCATTTCCTAAACCATAAAATCCCTCAAGTACTGGACAGAAGTTTTAACCTGAATTTTCAGTACAGCAACATCTCACTTTTCTAAGTTGTAACAGACTTTTCCTCCATGTATCTGTTCTTGTGTCAAGCACAGGAGTTCTACTTTTTTCCACACCTTGAGTAACTAAATACAACCTTTAATGACAACAAATAGATGCAGGAGAGAGTCTCATTGAGTAGTAGCCTTATGCTTCTCCATCTTACCCAGGAAAGGCAGCAGAGAGCCCAAAATGTCATTCTTGAGCCTGTAAGCTACAATATTGGATGTAACAGTTCACTGATCTTGCGGCAAGAGGCATGGTTGGTCTGAATCTAATGTTAAAGCTGAGGCAAACGTCACTCGGAAAGCAATCTTAGCTGAAGATTAATTCCTCCAGTTAACTCCATTTTAACCTATAACTTTCCTCATCTAAGGTGAGCTTCATAGCTATGATCTCAGAACACCATGCACCATCTACAGCTTGTTCCCCTCTGCCTCACAGCACTGATGTGGGATACTGCCTGCCACTTGGGAGGGTCAGAATTACTTAAAAACCCACATAAGCACAATGGCAGCATCACTAGCCTCAGAGATGCTCTCAGCAAAGAGGCAGACCATTTTGAGAAGAAAGCTTTTGCTTAAAGCTATTCCAGAGTCTCTGGAATTCCATTTCTTCCAGTGAGCAGCATACGCTGAACTGCTTCATTATAAAGCACCTTCTCCAAGGCTACTGCCTCCACTTACTAAATTACAGAAATTTGGGGATGACTTCCTCACAAAAACAGTTTGTTAACTGCTTAAGACCAGCAGTAAAAAGCAGCCTTCAAGTGAGGCTCCAGGGAACTGCCTTACAGAATTTCTAAGAGCTGGCTGCCCAGGACTGTGGCCAGAGAGCTTTTGAGTAAAGGAGCTAAGATTCTAAGGACCAAGGAGCTAAGATTCTAAGATACTCAGGCAACCTGTGCCAGTGCTGCATCACCCTCACAATTAAACAGTTTTTCTCTCTGTTCAGACAGAACATTTGATGTTTGAAATGGCATATCCTGAAGTAAGTAGTAAATAAAAATATTTATGCTAAATACCTGATATTTCAAATGCATTTTTATGGTTTTCACTATCTTCCAGCTTTGTGATAGTCATTCCTGTCATTGGCAGTTTTCCCTGGAAAAAAAAAAAAAAGGCAGTACCACTGAAGTTAAATCCAAACAAACAAAAGCATTGCCAAGTAAAGAACATATAAACTTCAAGCTCTGAACAAAGACATAGACAGTATGTGTGTTCTGACAAAAACACACGCAGGCTGATGTATTTACAAATGCTCTGAAATCCACACAAACGCCTTGTAACAGAAGTTTTTAATATGCTCAACTTCTCCTAATGACACCTGTGACCTCATTGAGTCTATTTGTCTCTGCAGCCTATGGAACCCGTAATTGTAAGAGTGGTCACTCATCACAGCCTCAGGTTCTTGAAATGGAGACCTTCAGGGTCATCCATGTCAGATGATTACAGGCGATGGCGACTCAGCTTTCAGCACGTTCAGCAACTGTTTGATCACCTCTCCAAGTACGGTTTGTGGTACAAGCAGATTTAGAAAGGAAGATTTCACTAAACAAATGCAATTATTTACTGACATATATGTCTCTAATAATCCCACTACTAAGTTCACTCACAGAAATATTTTTGGGGAAAAAAACCCAACCCAACCAAAAGCAGTAAAAACACCTTTAAATTTGTGAAGTTTCACAACAGTACTAATTTTGCAGATGGTAACATCTCATTTTAAACAGTCAAGCTGGAAAAAAAAATGTCAGCATAGGATAACTTTGACCCTTTAGAAACACAGAAGAATAAATAAGACTGAATACTGTCAGGATGAAAGGCTTTACCAAAATTGCAACTTTTATTGAAGTTCCTTAAGACAGATCCTGCATTCTCCTGCACAGAAACACTATTCAGCACATGCTGGCAGAAGTACAAATACTATGTGCTGGGGAATTTTGGCTCCAAGGGAAGGAAAAGAAAAAAACTTTACTTTCCCCCCCCCCCAATGACTGCAGAATGGACAAAGGTTTCTTAGAATCTTAGAAACTAAAACCCACTTGATATTCTGTAGCAGAGAGCATGCTCAAGCCCAAGATGCTAGAGAAGAGTTTTCTTGCAACAGCTTCCCCACTGAAGGAAACCTGGTGGCACTGCACACTATAATGCAGCCTAAAATTTTCTGTTCTGTTTTCCATGTTTGCTGATTCAGAAGTAACACAGCATAGAGCCACAATGCAAGAGAGGTGCAAGATCTGCTGACACAGGTGCAAAGGGAATGTGAGAATATGCTAAGCAATAAGTCTGGCAACAGAACAAACAACAACAACAAAAAAATCACCTGAACTACATGGAGACAAAAACTACAAAGTCAGCAAAACACAGGGAAAAAAAGGGAACTGAACTTGAGAATCATTTATATTCCCCTTCCTGCAACAATTTTGAAGTCCTCCTGTGAAGCATCGTCTTTGTCCATTGGGACAGCAGTTACCACTGCTAAAAGTCCTCCCCACTAGCTCATGTGGTAGGTATGAGGATTATCAACCAGAAAAAACCCCAAGTTCTCCATAGAACAGCAATGTGCCCTTGTGGCCAGGAAAGCCAATGGTCTCCTGGGATGCATTAGGAGGAGTGTGTCCAGCAGATCGAGGGAGGTTCTGCTCCCCCTCTACTCTGCCCTAGTGAGACCTCACCT
>JANHGN010007647.1:2152-17241 GCA_024605025.1 Megaceryle maxima | reverse complement strand
CTGGCTGCGTTCCTGTGTGACCTGTGCTGGATTGTATGATCCTGCTCTGACAGGGGGGTTGGACTCAAAGATCTCCAAGGTCCCTTCCAACCCCTGACACCCTGTGATACTGTGATACTGTGAAAATCTGAAGCCTGCTGGTAACAGGAATATTCAGAAATAGAGGAAAGGTGTAATGTAGGACACTGCCTCCAGTGGTATCATTGTCCTGGAAATGACTGAGGGATCTGCATCATCTTCTGTCCATATCCACCCCAGTACTGAGACAAGAACTTCAGCAGAAAAGTCCAGGTGGCCCACATTATACAGTCCAGACATGGCTCTGAGCCACTGTCTTGGACACAAACAGAGATGAAATAATTTTACCTTGTTGTGAAGATGTAGTCATTAAGATCTGAGAAGTTCTCAGCTTGCAGGGGAGGAGGGAAATCACACAAGAGGTTAGGAGGAAATTAAGACTTCTGCATTAAGCAGAGGACTGGATGGTGAACACTACTGGAATAGATTGCCAGAGGGGTGTGAATGCCCCCTCCATGGAGTTGTTCACGGCCAGGTTGGATGAGGCCTTAAGCAACCTAGTCTAGTTGAGAGGTGTCCCTACCAACAACAGGGAGGTTGGACTAGATGATGTCTAAGGTTCCTTCCAGCCCAAGCCATTCTATGAAAGGGCTGTGGCCAAACTGAATAGAAGCTGAAGATCAACACATAGGAAACTGCTTATTTTCTGAAGATTGTTGTGCACCTGGGGGACAAGGTGGGAGGGAGATGGAAGAGATGTGATGTACAATAGGAAAGCAAAACAAAGCCTGACAGATTGCTTAATTACATAGTTTGTGTGTTAACAGACTAAATTTCCAGTTAGTTACCTTCAACAGAAATTCTAGATGTGCCACTTGGGAGTACAGAAATCTCCTGCCTTTTCTGATATATTCTTCCATCAGCACTGGGATAAAGTGCTGGCCAAAAACTCTTAAGAGTGGCACAACACTAACAGAAACTTCACTGTCCGCCTGTGACACCTAATGCAACAAGATGTAGATCCAAATAAGAATTCTGGAATTTAATGGCTCTTAATAAAAAAGTCCCACAATTTGTGTAGGAACCCTGGCTGACTAAGCTTCAGCATTTGCTCGTAGCAGGCAAACCACTGCTCGGGACAAAGGTCAAACTGCCCAAGAGGTTGATTTACAGAACTTCCAGCAGGTGAAATCTCTGGCTCCTTTTAGAACTTGGTTGCCGTTTTCCCCCTGCTTTTGGTGCTTTACTGTGATGTCTGGAAGCCACGCAGCAATACGTGAAGAACAATTATAAAGATTTTAGGAAGTCATGGACTGCCCATTTACTTTAACCTCACCTCTCAGACACCTTTGTAACCACACACCCAAAACACAAGCGCTTCTGCGAAACGTCCTAGAACTACAGAGAGCACTGATCCTCCTGCACTACAGAGGAGTTGCTCTATTGCTGCAGTGGGGAAACAGGCACAGATATTCAGCTAGGAACTTGGTTGAGAGTTCAAGGACTGTATCTGCCAGCAGCGAGCAGAGGATTTGTGAAGTGAAACAGTGCTAAGGACCCAAAGGCTACGCTGCATGCATTATCAGGTGGTGTCACACTGCGCTACCTCTAGGCTGGGGCCATGGACCAGGAGCTCCAGAAGTGACTGACATGCCTTCATCCCGAGGCAATCTAGTCTGGGAGCCCTGAAACGACTCCTGCACTGTGACTCACAGATCACTAACCAGAAAAAAACAGAAGATTCATTTCAAAAGTGCTCTGCTGATTCAAAGATAAAACGCAAATGTAAATATGCCTAAAGAAACAGATGGTAACAGCAATGAAAGCTTGTGAGAGCTGTGTAATTTTGGGAAGATTTGAGCAGCAAAGAGCACTAACAAACCTGTACAACTACACTGGTTTCCTATGTAGATCTACACCACTAACAACACTACTTCTTGTTAGCTACTACTAACAAGGTGGAAAAAACCTGCTTTCATAGTCACAGCTGCAAGAATCAAACTCAGAGCTTCTAGCCCAGGATTTTATAAAACAGATGACCAGTTCTTATTGCAGAAATCACCTTTTATCTTTATGAATGCAGAAGTTTAATAATCCTTCCAAGTTTCCTATGAAATACAATCTGGAAAAAACCACACCCCATCACACTTATACACATAAGTACATGTACTTTACCTGATAGATAAACCCACTCATTCTCGGGCTGGCAGACAACATGAGCAAAATGTTAGGGAAGAGAAGAAGATACCTTTCATTCTTTTCCTTATTAAAAAAAAAAAAAAAAGGCGAAAAATTACATACAACATCACAAGCCCCCTCCCCTCTTTTTCTGCTTTATATTATTAAACTCCCATCAGTGTTACGACTCCATAATTACTCCACAAATATTTGCCTCTGGCAAATATTTACTTTCCACAGAATCAGTAATAATAATAATGATAAAAAGGCAAAATTATTTTATTTTCTATTTGAAAAGTGCTAGCAACATATGCCTACACTTCTTCATGGAGCATACAGCCTAATACTGTAAACCAGAAATTTTACAGTCCAGGTGAAATACTGACCTTGGTTAACATCATAACAACTGTTTGACCTTTTCAGCAAGACAAAATTACACAATGGTTATATTACTTAACATACTTTGTTCTGGTTTTAATTTGCTGGTTTCATTTATGAAGCTGCTTGTTGTGGTTTGGTTTTGGAGGTATTATTTATGGAAGGAGTAAGATGTTTACCCCTAATCTGCTGCTACAGAAACAATGAAAGAGAGAAGCATTAAGCTATAATGTTTTAAAGACAACAAAAATATATCCTTGACAAAGCCACCATCTGAATTACGAGTATCTTTGCAAAACAATACAAGTCCTTACCAAGTTTTAAGGTTTCTGGTTTTCAGTAAGCATTTATAGATTTCCATATCATTTTTAGAGACAGAACCAAACCCAATTGCTTTTGCACAAATAAAGCTGTTCTGTATCTAGTCAAAAAGCTATAATGCCCTGCAGAAACTTCTGGAAGTCGATTACATTTGACATTTTAGCTCACAAAGAGTAAGGTATGCAGGCATGGGGGGATGTTTTATGGTTGGAGTTTTTGTATGTGTGTGTGTTTTGGTTTTTTGTTGTTGTTATTGGGGTTTAAGACTTTGAGAAGAGATTTGACAGCAGATCTTTGTTCTAAGGAAGAAAACTGATTGAATGAGGTTGCAACTCAGAAGTCCCCACCAGGTTCAAAGCTTCATTGATTTCACAAAGGAACAACTTAGAGTAAAAACATGTCAGTAATCTGTATAACATTTCCTTCCTGTTAGCACTTGCTTTTAACATGACTTTAACATTATTTCTGATAGGACAATCTTTTCTTTCTCTGCTTTGTTTGTTTAAAATTAAAAAAAATATAAAAATTCAATCCAGACTTTGCAGTGTCACCTTCAACTTTCTAGTATTTCTTATTGTATCTCTCCAAAACACTTGGTTCTCAAGCTTGTATTTGCAAATTTACTACTTCAGCAAATTGCCCAAAAGAACAAGGAAGAAATGTGCCTCAGACACCTCGCAGTACAAAACTTAGAAGTTTTAGTCAGATTAACTGACATTGTAAAAACTGCTTTGGAAAATGAGCCCATAACATAACTACATGTGGAAAATCCTGTTCGATTCTACACTTTGAAAACAGTTCTGCAAAGTCATCTTACAACATTTCTAATTGCTATATTCTGCCACGTTTCAGTAAATTTTACAGATGAGACCATCCATCTTCAAGAAAAATTTATTTCGGGCTTTGTAATAAACGCCTTCAATCAGTAGAGAAAGATTTTAGTCTAGATTAGTATCTCTGAAGCATCCTATTTATTTCTGCTGCATAATGATTATCATTAATTTTATTCAAAACAGAAAGAAAGACCGACAGTAAAGATGAGCAGGACATTACCTCACTTCCAGCACACTGAATCATGACCTGGGACATGTAAATCACATTGCCAAGTGTTTTAATATCCTCTCCCTCCCAACAACGGATAGCTTCCGTCAGTATCTGTAGTTCAAGTTCCTTCCGTTTCCGTACTTCTTGACACTGTGCCTAGCAAACAGAGAAAAATGCCTCCTCTGTCAACTCCATCACCCTGGAGCAGGTTAAGGGCAGAAGTACCACTGGAGTTGTATTTACTGTTGTGCATGTAGTACACAGAAGACAGCACCTAACTGGAAGTGTTTTCCTTCAGGTGACTATTGTCAATATTTCTTATAAAACTAGCTTTGCTGACTTCCATATGATTACTTTTCCTTTCAATACACTGACTTCAGTTGCCATGCCCAGGTCACAGCCTTTGCTCTGCTTCTTCAATTTCTCCTTACTTTGCATTTTAAATTTCTGTACTTTTGACTACAAATGGTTAGGTTCAGCAGAAGAGAGTAGCACGGCTGTCACAAATCCAGCATGCCTATACAACAAAGCATCTTTCTTCAGTAAAAAGAGCCATGCCAGCTGTGAGAAGTATGAGCATGTATAACCTTGTGTTTCCAACCTGCTCTGCTAGCTGTACTCCCATTCATTTGTATTTTTCTCCTTAAGAATTATTTCCTCATTTGCAAAGCACCCAACAGAATGGGATCCCCAAACCTCTTCTGAACACAGATAATACTAAATTTATGCTTTAAAAAATAAAATTACAGAAAGCCAGGTTATCACCATCACACACTCCTAATAGGACACACAAAGTTTTCTTTGTAACTGAGAGTGCATTAAGTACACATTTACTGTGCTTGAGGTGTGGTGGGGTTTTTAGTTTGGTTTGTTTCTGTCTTTATTTAAAGACAGCAACAGACAACTCATCTGTTCAAATTAAGCTTCTTGCTCCAATTATTTCTAGTAGTTTCATATCTTCTGAACTTCACTAACATTTTCCCCTTCAGCCTCTCTTACCTAAATCCACCACCATTCCCCTAGGAGGGATGCACTTTAGAAAAACAACCAGAAAATAAACTCAAGTGTAAAAAAGCCTTTCTTCAGGACACCAGTTATGCTACCACTAGGAGAAAAGCAGATGAAGCACGAGCAAGAGGCTAGACCAAAAGATGCAGAATGCTTTGTGTGGCTATTACATCAATAGTCTATTTGCTGTAACTCCCTAGCAAATTACCATCCTTAGCTCCACCCACAAACAGCACCAATTTCCAGGCTTTCAAAAATTTCTTCAAACATTTATCAAAAAAACCCTTCACTTTTTTAAAGCAATAGAGGGAGATGAAATTAGAAAACAGTCTACTTAAAATGTATCATCTATTTTTTTTATCACTCTTACAGAAAGGTTTTTGAAGGCGGTCATGGATTTTTGAATATCTGGACGATCCGGGTGATAATCCTAAAAACAATGGAGAAAACAGAAAACTTTAGTTCTAGTAGAAGTAATTAAAAAAATTATAGAGGCTTAACTGAAAAACAAATGAGCAATTCTATAAAATAGTAGTAGTAGATTGATCTGCTCTCTTCACAGCCTTCTTATTCTTATAACACACACTGGTGGCCTTGCTTGTGGAAGAAATTACTTAGAACTTTCCTATTTGTATTTAGAATAGGGCCAGGGAAGTTTTACAAGACCTAGTGAATAATAGAGTTTGAAGTTCTAATAGGAAAGTGTTTATTTTAGAGAGCTTTTTGGCGTGTTATCTTTGTCACAAACTAGGTTCCTTACAGACTAGCATGTTCTGTTGTCACTGACTGACAAACCAAATTGTGTGACAAAAGACCCATATGCTTTCTATTTCTCTCCCTCCTACACATGCCAAAAATCTAACCTATGAAATGCAAAAGCAGAAACAGCAGCTCCTCAAACGCCTTCCCATACTGGAAAGACTTTTTTGGAGAGTGTTCAGCAGAAGTCAGAAGGACTACTTGGGTGAAACACTTGCCATGCCAAATTCCTAAAACGAGAAGCAGCACTCCCTTCTACCAGATAAAGTAGCCTCAAGTAGTGTGCAGGAGACACATTCAATGTCGAGTTCACCAAAGACCCTGCAAGACTGTTCTACAAGTGAAGATCAGCTTCTCTGGCTAGTTTTATTTTAAACATTTAGTTTTTACAGGAAGTTTTACTGCACCAAGTTTTAAATGACTGCAGCCCATATTATAGAAGGCTGATGGAAGAGCAAGTAAATGTAATTTTGGGTCCCATCATGTTTGACATGTACCTTTAAAATAATTGTTGTCAAATCATCATTAAGCTGGAACATAAATGCTGATAAGATATACCTCCATGTGCCTTTCAAGTTCTTTGAGTAACGTGGGGTATTTATCCAGACGCATAAAAGGTTTGCTGAGGCCTGTAGTCAGTACAAGGATCCCAGGGCTGTTGGCACCTTTCACCTCCATGAATTCTCCTAGCTCCTCACTGTGTACACAAGACATTTAAGCAAATTAAGATCAAATTACCAAGATAATTAAAGTTACATTGGATTTTTCACTTTGGTCTTTCAGCCACAATGAATTCTGCCAATAGAATGAGAGGCCAAATCAAGAAACACAACTTCAGTGCTGCGATCAGTTTCTGCATTAAATAAAATCCAGGAACAAAGGCATCTGGAGATTTGGGGGCCATTCAGGGAACAACAAACATAGGATCAAAGGCACCATTCTAAGCAACTGATGCTCAAAGATGGCTCCTAAATGCTACCCCATCTAAGCAAGGATTACAGAATAAAGCGATTTGCACCATGTTTTATTACTCAACTCTTCATTCTAGTAAAATGAAATCTGACCTTAGAGGTGGTTTACACTGAAAAATACAAAAGCATAAATCACAGAATTGTTTAGTTTGGAAAAGACCTTTAAGATCATCAAGTCCAACCATAAGCTTAACACTGCCAAGGCCATCACTAAACCACGTCCCCAGGCACCACAGCTATGTATCTTCTAAATAACCTCCAGGAATGGTCACTCAACCACCTCCCCAGGCAGCTTGTTCCAGTGCTTGACAAATGTGCCAATGGCTTCATATTTAATCAAGTATCTACATTTTTAAGGTGCCAGGTACTAATGAGAAGAACCCTTTCCCCTCCCACACACAGGTCTCACACATCCAAGGTGTTACCACAAACTAACCATATTAACCAACAGGCAGCAGATGAAACCCCACAGTAGAAATAATTACAGGGCAACCTATTTTCAAACGAGTTAAGGGTTTCAGTGAGAGTGTTCTTACACACACTTTGTTTTGACAGCAAAGATGCTTTAAGCAATCCATGCTCTCCAAATACCATTAACTGCTACTTCCCCTATCCAGAGGGGGTTTTTTTGTATTTGAATTGTTTCCAAGAACTAGCCCAGCCCCCCAACTTTTTACATTAACTCAGTTTAAAAAAAAGCAGCACATCCTGGGAATTTCAGCTCATTCTGCTATCAAGGAAACTTAAAACAGCTACCTCATCTATGTCCATATAAAGCAGAGGTTTCAGAGGACTATGGTAGAGGACAAGCTTTTCAAGAGTCTAAATGACCAGGAATAAAATAAGCTCTCTCCACGGGGAAAAGAATCTACAGCACCTGGGCCGATTTCAAGGCTTCAGAAAATACAAATTGCAGAAGAACACAGGTTTATAAAAACTTAAAGAACATTTAAAAAGGTGCTTATTAAAAAGGTAACATCTTTTTGCATCCAAGTTGTGTCATTCTAGATGCCTGCAGATGGCACTGCTCACGTTTTGAGCCTTTGCTATAGAAAATAAACTAGCTCTTCAAAAAACCCACAGCAAAAACACCCACACTATTCTCACGTGACAGTCATGTAAATTCTACTGTAAGATATCCTGAAAGTCCTTGCTTTCTACTGATTAGCAGCACTGTGCTCACATTAAATCAGAATTACTACTGTATTCCCCACCCTGGTTATTGGCATAGTCTCATTTTCAAAGGAAGCCTCAGTCAGCTACCATGTCCAGTACTTTAGAAAATCTAAAAACTGTGTCAAGCATCAAACAGCAACAAAGGAGCAACGCTTGTACATTATGGCTACATTAACAAAAAGGGAAGAAGCAGGTTTTCCAAACCTAGGGTACAATGTTTCCATGCAGAAGTGAAAGCAAATCCTCATCTGCCCCATTTCCATAGGGAAAAAAAAATCCCACTGATAGGGGACTGCCATAACACACACACTTCATTAGCAGTGAGTCATAATCTATGTCATGCTTTTATATAGTAAGACAAAACAGACCTCCCCACCTCCCCCAAGACACACACACATTCCTTCCTATTTCAGAACAAGTGTCACTTTGCTCACTACTGTAAGTTGTCGAGATAGGTGAAGAGAGCAGAATAAGAACATGAAGCGCAACCTTCCCATCCCAATGCAAGTGCTTTACCAACCACCCCCCACCCAGGTCTCTCTTCTCCCAGCTACAAAAGCTTCCTCACATTCAGAGAGAAGGTACTTTTCAAAAGAAAAAGTTACTCCAATTGTCTTCAGATTAGTTAACTGGTATTCACTTACACTACTTAAATACATCCAATACTGGTTTTGATTCATAACCTTACATGACCTCTTTCAGAGCACTCCACCCCCATTCTAAGTAGGCCCAGGCACTCCTCAATGCATGGACTGGGGCATTTCCTGCTGTACTCGAGGAGGAGTCCAGAAAGCAGAGGAGGGGATTTCCCAACAGCTGCTTTACATTCTGAAGATACAAAGATCTGGGCTGAGCATCCTTGTGAATGTCCACAGGTCACCAGGCAGACCTCGCTGCAGCCCTCCCCAGTGAAGCCTATCAGCAACTCCAGGCCTCATAAAATCAGCTCATGTGATCAGGTTTTAGCCAGAATTAAAACCCACTGAAAAACCTCCTACAGTATCTTGAATGAAAAATTTTAATAACGCAACACTGATAAAGCTGAGTACTTTTCTAACTTAAATTTTGATTTGAGAATTAAAGCTGCCCAACTCTCTATACCTAGAGCCTGAAGACCTACTTTGCCTTAGGCTTTTTGAGTCGCAGCCCTTATAATTATTATAAAATCACACCAACTTCAGAATGTGACAACTGATTCTGGTGGCACCTTAAACAGGGCTAAGGATTTTGACCCATACTTAGGTGTTGTTTTGCAGTGTTACCAGCTACTTGTTCACGGAGGATTCAGCCTAATTCACTGAAACATTTAACTGCATGGCTATGGTGCAGTGGCACGTCCTCTTCTCCTGACTCGGCTAAAAGGGTGGAAACTGTTTCCAGAAAGGTGATGAGGCAGACAAATGAAGATCTGGCACCCAGTTTCCACGGGAAGTGTTACCAAAGTTGACCTGTGAAAGCCAAAAGCCCTGCTTGTCAGAAGGCACTCGGTGGTTTTATATTTCAATTCACCGTGTGTATGACGCTGATCACAATACCACAGCTTTTCTTGTTTCATCCATTAATTCTTCCTGGAAGCACCTCCATCCACGAAGTTAAATTACATATGGTACTTAACACAAGACATTTGCTACAAGAAACAAAAGGAAGCATTTTGTTTGCTTCTCCCAGACCTGCAGCCCCGGCTGCCAAACTTTATCAATTACTCCCTTTCACGTTATCTCTTCCCCATTTCAGGCAGCACGATCCACACACATATCTACATGGCTTCTCTTTCCTCCCTAACACAGCACTACAGGACATGCCCATCGCAAATACCAGAGGCCATTCAATTTAACATTGTTCAAAACAGGGCTAAGTTTTGCCTTCAGATTGCAAAGAGGGAACACGCCACACCCCTCCCCAGTTACTTCAGCCATCTCCACGCTGCCGGTGGATACCCCTGCATTGTAAGTGGTATTTGCTGATCTATCCACTAGCACAATGCTTGGGCTATTTTTTTTTTTTTTTTTTTAAAACCTCCTCCACATTTTTTTTTTTTAATGTCTCTGCAGTAGGAGGAACACTGGTTACCATTTCACCCACATTCACATTTCTAATTTTCATTATCACTGTCCCATTTCTTCCAGACTTGAAATAGAATGAAACAAATGTGTGAGACAACAGGAAAACACTCAGGGTAGCCTGAATTAAAATCGACTACCGGGAAACCTAGGGAAAAAAACCCAAAACGCTGATGCTATCTTGTTTTCACTGTTTACCCTGCAATGCCTTTAACTAAACTCGCTCTGTGGTTACGCAATGTTGCGGCAGTTTCCAGGCCATTCGCTGCTCTTCAGCACAAGGTATGTGGTTGTTTATCTCTTCCTTTTTACTTAATCACACTATGGGAAACTATGGAGCTTAAAAGTTTAAACCTCAACTCACTTGAAATGTACACAAAGTCCTGAGACTTGCAATGGCATCATCAGGAAGCCTTTTACACCGAGAAGTGTTAATAGGTGTAATTAAAACTGGAAGACATCGTTTTCCTTCCAACATTCCCAGGAGGACAATGGCTTGGGTTTTTTTTCCATATACCTCTGTGCTGCCCTCTGACAAGTCTGGACTTGCCAGCTTCTTCAAACCCTAGTATGAACACGCCCACTCAAGATAATAGTACCCTAAATTTTGTGTTAGCAGTTCCATCAGGCAGACCCCATTAACAGTCTACTCATGCTAAACCAACCTGCTACCTACCTCTGCAGCTTCTCGGGCATAAAATATCTGGCAAAATGGATGCTACTCTAGCTGAAAGCTGAAGGTGAGCACCCTTCATTTACTTCAAACAGACAAACCCAATACAGAACACAACTGAAAGGTTCATTTTCAATAGAATATGGGAGGGATTTTTAATATGACAGCAGCTCACAACTGTTCTTTAATTAATAGAGGCTTAAAAATCAGTGCCATTAGCTTAAGAGAGCAGCTGCTTTGCCACAGACAATGGCTCTTTCATGTCACAATTTCAGTTGATTCCTGCAAGTACCAGAGTCTCCCAGGCACTATATGCTAAATAAAACTCTGGCCCACAGCTAAGCAGTATATAAAAAGAAAAAAAAAATGTATCGTTTAGCTGAACAGAAAAAAAACTTTCGAATGATCAACTTTTTGAATCATCAACTTAGTCACAACTGCCTAAATAAGCAGCTTTTCAGAAAGAGGCAGCTGAGAGTTGAATTCTCTACTTGCGTCATTTTACAGAGAAGCGTACAAAAGCACTGTGCTTCATTTATCCCGAAATCTCAAGCTGCAGAGTTCCCCCCACTCCAGGCTAGTTAGTTCACAGCTTGAGATATTTTAAAGGTCACCATGAAAAGTGTCTTTGAGCCTTATAAATATATTCAAACCTTTCTTAGTGCAGCTGCCTCAAAAGCTGCAAATCAGACTGTGGGGAAGGAAGAAAATAAGTTCAGGTGTGCCTACAGTAACGGGGGGGGGGGAAAAAAAATAGCCGTTTAAACTTGAGGAAAGCACATCCAGGAACTAAAACATAGATGTTTAAAATCACAACTTACACTTCTGAAGTAGGTCTCTGTTTGTAATAGATGGAGCACGAGCTATCAGTGCTGAGGGGTCTGAGGACTGCACACAAGCACCGCATTTTGAGAGCGTGGTGACACAGCTTGGGCTCAGCAACCCTTCAACCGCAGCTTTTAATTTCCTAGGGCTAAACTTCCCAGTCAAGCTCCTCTCCCGGTGACTGTTGCTTGGCGTGTGACATCAGCCTGCACACTTGCAGGCTCGGGGATGCACCAAAGTGGGGGAGGCACAAAGAGTTTTCTGACTCAAGCTGATCTGTATTCCACGCTCCAGTTACTCAGTGTAATTGTGATGTTTCAGCTTCACAAAGTTTTAGCCAGACTGATAGGTCTGTGATGCAAGTGCAGAATATGTTTGGGACGTTATTTAAGAGAACAGAAAAATCTAGAAAATTAATGTTTGAAGAAGCAAAGATTTGTGAATCGGTTTCTTGCGGCTGAGAACTCATCTGACACTTGCCACTTTGCAAAATAAGAAAGGCAGGGGTATATTACTAATTCTTGTCTGCCTTTTCATACAATTAAATTTTCTTTTGGAAACATTTGCTTCCTTGTTTTAAAGTAATCACAGTTGCTTAAACTATGTAAAAAAGCTTCAACCCCACCCCTTCCAATAAATACATACATAAAGCTGCTTACACTGGGTCTGTATTCTCCATATTTCTTCATAAGAGTTTGATGTCCACTGATTACACACACACACAGGTTTTATTATCCACCCTTCAGTGAGTTCTATACTAAAATATCTTTCCTCTTGTCATCTGGGAAACAGTCCACAAAGTCCCAGTCCTAGCTTCTGCCTCCTCTTCCTTTGCTGGAGTTTCCCCTCACACTGAACTTTGTGACTTGGGATCCCCAAGTAGGTAACACCTCATGTTCCTGGGACTCCTTACTCCACTGCAATTGTCCAATTCTTTGCTTTGTAGTCAACTGAGTGTTTTAATTTACCTGAGGGAAATTCAAGCTTTCATACTTAAGGTTGCTCATCCCATTTCTTCTCTAACTGGAAAGCAAGCATGTGTCTATCATCAGCACACACAGCAGTCAATGCTACTGTGACTAAACACTACACCCACCACACAGCCCTGCTCTCACCAGCTAGCAAAACTGTCTCCTAAAATAACACCACATTATTGTACTGGTTCACCTACCTTTGGACTCAAACTGGGCTTCTCACGAAAAACTAAGGAATATTAGAAACTGAAACCTCATACAATGCAGCCAAAGAGGTATGACTGCTAGGGAATAAAATAAATACAACAGGGATCACGTGCAGTGGCACTATAGCCATGATGAGAGAAGGGAAGGAGAACAGGCTAAGAGGCAGTGGTGGAAACGTGCAGACAACTCATCTCTGTATCTGGCAAGCTCCACCTCTTCAGCTCTAGCCACTGGCTTAAGACACAATCACAAGACAAAATCACAGATGTAAGGAAAAATGACTTAATTCTTAAAAATACTTCATTCATTACACTGAAAGAGTTTTAATTCTTAAAAAAAAAAAAAAGCAATGGCTCTGGCAACAATTCCTGAGAGAAGTTCCTACTAAACGTCAAAACTGTATAAAATTGCAGAAATTATGTTGAGAACTGGATAAAACTTACAGGGCCACAACTGGAACCAGGAAGAGAATCTGTTCTCCAAATTAACAGAAGAAAAAAAAAAATTGTTGTTATGATTGATTATTAGAGGCAAAAACAACCACAGAAGAATGCAACTCTGGAACCTGAATTCCTGTGTGGGCTGTATAAAGTTTTATTCCCATTTCTGTGTATTCACATATTCTCAGGTCTCTACTAATATTCTTTCCACTAGTTTGACTACTAATTATTAACTTAAGGAAATAAAAGATGTTTGCAGCTTTGAAGATTTGAATATGAAAAATCTCTCATCATTAATATAATTAACGCCCTTCACGCCCAACAGTGTATTTATATAAAACACACACATCTATGAAAACATACACCCCCTTATTTTGTACTAATGTAATAAAAGCCCCCATGGTGCTGCTACATATCAGCAAGAAGCAAGGGACAAAGAAGAGAAAGAGGAAACACAGGCTGCCATTCATACTGAATGGCATTAAAAAGTCACATTCCAATTGAACGCCCCATTTAAATCTCCAGTCCCATCCCAAATGCTGCTATTTAGAGACTTCACAAAAATGCTGTTCCAAAAAGAAGCTTTCAAATAGAAGTCTGAGTACATTAATACTGTCAGGTTTTATCTGTACATATGCATACACACACAGTGTCTATACCAGGTGGCAAAGACATTCTAAGAGATATTACAAAGCTGCTTGAAGAGCACGCTTGATACTTCAGGAAGTGACATGTAAACATCTCCTATGTGCCATACTCCATCAAACCAGATAACTGCTTACAGTTTTCATGTTACAGTGATCCAACTGGTTAAAGAATCACCACCGTTGATGTCTCAACAATAGCCAATTTCCCTTAAAAGCCATCTTTAAGTGGCTTTTAGTGACAGCAAAAAACCACAGTAATAAAGCTGGTATCATTCAGAGAATAAAACAAAATAGAGGTAAAGTTTCTGAAATTTCATCCAGAACAATTATCTAGGAGATTTTTTTTTCTTTCCCTGTTGGTATAGTTCAGGCCAAAAAGCAAACAAGCTTTATAAACTGCATAAAACACTAATTTTTCCAATATAAGAACAGTGAATTTAAATTATCTGCTAGATTTTTTTGTAAAAAGGCTTTCAGAAGCACAATTAATGCATGTGTTCAGTTTATGAAGTGCAAAGAGTTCACGGCAAGAAATAATTTGTTGTAGACAGTAAGAATTTATGTTCCACATCAAACTGCTCCAGACTGTTCCTTTTTCCTCTAAAACACTAGTGAATAGTGCAGCTGTTTCAAACACAATACTGAAATCAAAGGATGCATCAAATGCCTCTTTATTGGTCATATTTTTGCCGGGATTAAAAAACATATAAAGCTTTTGGACTCCCTGCTAAAACTATACTGCAAAATCAGCCATTGTCACTGTTTCTCCAAAGCCTTAAACCTCGGACTTTGACATCTCTGACAAATTCCAGTTCAGCATTACCTATCATTAACTGCAATATAGTTGTTTCATTATTACTGCAATCCTGATTATCCTCAAACCCTGCACTATGTTTGCATTAAGGTTTATGAGGAATGCTTTTACACATTAAACCATCTCAGCTACACAGACAAGGAAACAGTTCTGACTATTTTCCTTTTCTTTGTGCCTTCAATTAGTTTGTTATTCCTCTCTTTTCCCCTACCTTTAAAACAATGTAATTAAAGGCTTTCTGGCATTCTGGAGAGAAAAAACGTTCAGAAGTGCTTCAAGCCACCTTCTGATTTCTTCATGGCAGCCATCTGAAGCATAATTTTTAGTCAAGCCACTTGCTAGCTACAGCAGTGGTGTTCAACAAAAATGAAGGGCTTAGAATAGTAAGATGAAGGTAATTCAAACCAAACTAACCAACCAACCAACAACATCCCAAACAAAACTAACAAAACCACAAAAAACCACAGACACACCCCAAAACAAACGAACAAAAAAACCACACCCACAAAAACCACCCACCCCCCCACAAAAAAACCCAAACAAAAACCACCAAAACAAAAAAAAAAAAAACCAAAAAACCCAAAACCAAAAAAACA
>JANHGN010007646.1:0-36655 GCA_024605025.1 Megaceryle maxima | reverse complement strand
ATGCCTGCTCTGTGAGTAAATAATAGAAATAAATAAAAAAAAATATTGACAACTGCAAAATATTGGGAGAAATTACTTGGTTTATCTTAGCACATTAGTTAGTATAAAACAAAAAAATAAATTTAAAGCTTTTCTTTTCTTAAGACTTCCTGTTCTTGTATATAAAATGTGGATTTCTTCAGGATTATATATCATTAGAATCTGTAGGTTTGCTGCATAAAATGTAGCATGTCTAATAACTTGATTTCAGTGTACTTTCATGATTTATTGTCCATTCTCAGACAATATAAGAGGAGAAATGAGAGCAATTACTTCCAGTACATGAGACCTAACTTTCCAAGGCAGTATTTTAGAACTGCCTCTTAGTAAAACAGGCAGACAGTTAAGGTGTACAGAAGCTGTATTGTGCATTTTTTAATATCTACAGTTGTCACTGTTATTCTTTCAACAGCGAAGGACTGGGACTTTTGAAAAAGTTAGATATCTTAGATAAGGGTTTTCATTTTTTTGATCAATGGTTCTTTTAAAAATCTTTACCAGTAACTTCTTGGTGGATAGAATTATATGGCACATACTAGAAAAATGGTTTTATTGCTTTTTACATATTATTCTAGTTTTACTAATATTTGTTTTGATAATGTCTATTTAATATTAAAATATGCTGGCTTGACAGTTGATTTTGACACTGTGCTGTCCATGTTGGTCAAAACTAAAACAATTTGTTTGTTGTCATCCCATTTGTTGGATACCAGATTATGAATACACCCTGATTCTACTGTCTTTGCTATCTTCATGACTTTTACCTTTTATTGTTGACAGTGATTTCATATGTGCTGGAAATGTCTGGATGTTTAATCCTTGTATGCTAGGTCTGAAGTTTGATTAGTTAGGGATCTCAAAAAAAGTAATTATATTGAGATATTTTTGATGACCTGTTGTCTGTGTATTGATAACAAATCTAGAGAAAGAAAATGTATAAGAAAATGTATTTTTTATTTTCCTCTAAAATAGAAAAAAGTAAAATCTGGGAAATTGTTAAAATAAAATCTTATTTCTCTCCTTTATCAAAGTAGTACAATTTTTCAGAGGATAACCACCTGATTAAAGCCCAGGAGAAATGGAGATGCTTGAACACAAGTGAGTATTAAAACTTCTTACAAGGCTCAGGTCTACTCATATAACAAGGTTTAAAAGCTAAGAATTCAGAAATTCATAGTTAATTTTATGGAAGTGTTTTATCTATGATGGCAAGGGCAGCAGATGTGGATTGGTGACATAAGGTTCAAAAGACCGGTAATGGAAATATTTTTAAGTATCTTAATACTCTCAATCAAAAAACAGAGCAGTTATCAGAGTCTTGTGTAAGAGTGTAATCTGAAGCATGTCATTCTTAGTATGAATTTTCTCACAGACTTCTGCTCTGTTTCTATTTGTGTAGATAAGATGCGTTTGACATGTGTGTCCCTTTGGTTGCATAAGGAATTCAAACAAGATGTATCACATTTTGTTCAAATGCTCAGTGAGCAGTCTGGTTTTGGAGAAAGTGGTAGTTGGTATACCATGGTGTGCCAGATATTCAGGTGCCCAAATTCTTTCTTAGTCCCCAAGTTTTGGTTTTAGGGTGACAAGTCCAGTGAAAAGAGATCTTAGAAGGCCAGCTGTCATTGAACCACGCAGTGGATTAAATTAATATAAATTTCCTATCATCCTCCATTTTGATACTACTCCTCTCAGTAAAGAAGTACTGAATTTTTGAGATGCATGTCTAATAGTTGAAAAAAATTTAACAGTTTAAAAATTCATGTAGCACCCATTTGATATGAAGGGGTCAATACATTTATCTTTAATGCCACATGTAAAAGACTACACCTGTTCCTCTAGACATAAGTTCTTTTCCCTTCTGACTTTAAAACAGCTCTAGTAGAGTATAACATAGTTTCCATCTCTTTTCTTTCTCCTTTCTGCTCTATTTCTAGTTTGGAAGAGAGGGGAGTTGCCTTTCAAGCATGAGGACCAGAAATCAATTTATTGCAGCAGATGGTTCAAACAGTGGAGCTGAAGAGTAATTTCATCAGCTGTAGCAGTTATTTCACATATGACAGCACCAGCAAATGGTGGCAGGTAACCTTGTAAGCAAACAGACATCAGCAACAATTAGAATAAATGTAAAATAGTGAAAAAAGAAAAAATTGTTATTAAAAAAAAAAAATAAAAAAAAAGTTAAATTTTTTTTGTTTTTATAGGTAATTTTATACAAAAAAAAAAAAAAAAAAAAAAAAAAAAAAAGTGTATGTATTCTTCAACAAGCAGAGGCACAGGCCTCAGCCCTCCCACATGGGGATAGAAGACACTCTAGAAGCAATTCTAAAAAACTTTTAAATGTTACAAAAATACTACCTGTTTAACTGTAAGCAGAAGCTGATAATAGTTCATAGCTAGAAACTCATAAAAATATATACTTTTTATATATATACATAAATTGGTTCTAACCTTTTAAAATATGTCCCATCTGATGAAAGTGATAAGGACTTTTAGAAAGCATCTGGTTTGTTCATAACCTTGTGAGAGTTTCTTTAGATTTTACTACATTTTCTCAACAGTTTCAAGAGTATAGTTAGATGTCAGAGCAATTTCAGCTATGAACTTCTCTAACACTTTAAAAGTTTTCTCATGGTATCTAATGACTTTTCTAAAATCTTGCTCATCTATACAGCACTAAGTATGTTAAAAATAAATTAAAAAGTAGAATCTGACAAAGCCTAATCTAAATTTCTAGTCTTTCTGAGCACAGTTGGTCTGGAAAGCCTTCCTTGGAGATCAGCAGCTGCTGGCCATTCTAGTGATGAGAAACCTGGAGGCATCTTTAATGGCAAAAAGCTATCAAATGTATTACCAAGTTAATCTAAAGCTTAGCTGATTCCCTTGATGAGAGACTGACTAATCTACTACTTTCTGATTCTTCCCAGCTTGTTCATTGCAGATGCACTGGATAAGTCATGGTAGGGTTTCTACCAAGGAGGTAGAAAATTCTGTCTTTCAGCACACTACGAAGAAGAGCACAGCATCTTGATCCTTCAATGTCTGTTTGTGAAAGCACAAGAGTTAACAAGCTGGTCCTCCACCCTGCACACTGTGGTGAAAGCCTTGAGTGCCAAACTAGCAAACTCCATTCTGGATGAGTCTGGGTTTCTCCATCACAATTTTTTGCTCTTCACTATTTACCAGGGTGGAAGGCAAGGGAAATAAGAGTAGAGGTGGAAAGGAAGAGAAGTAATTCAGTTCAGAAAAGCTCACAAGGAGGTAGGCAGTATAGGGATAAACACAAAAGAAAGGAACAAAATGAAGCTGTGCAGTAACTTCTATTCCAGACTGTCAAAGACTTAATTAGCTGAACTGGTTTATGACTAGTATTATAGGCAATCCGCTGTTTAGTATAGCATTAAGAAAAATGATGTAATAACATCATGACTCCACTGAAAATATGAACATTTTTCAACTTGAATTCAGTGAGGGGTTTCTTTAGGATAAGGGATACTGTGCAATTACACAACGGCTTTCTTTGTATTTATAAAACATGAATACTCAAGAGTTTCTGGCTTCCTCATATCAGTTTATGTATTAAGGAATTACTGCAAATTTGTCTAAAATAATCTAGAACTATTACTGTCAATTACACCAACAGGTCATGATTAATTAATACTATTATAGATAGTGCAGTGTATTTCAGTTACTGTTCCTAATCTTAGTTGTCCTTACTTAGGAGAGGAGTTAGGTCACCTCATTGGTTTTATCAGTGCTGTCCCCTAATACTTTCAAAAATTCCAGAATTGTTCTAGCCTTTCAAAGCATATTAAAAACATGGGGAAATTTACAGTTGAATATAACTGAAGATTATAAGTGTCTGAGGAATCTGTTAGAATTAGTCAGTTTAGCAGTTCCTTCACAATACTTTTGAGGAAAGCCTTGCTGAAGTGTTTTTGAAAAGAATTTGTTATAGAGCTGTTAGGTAATTTTAATGTTTGGGGTTTATATAAAAGACACAGCTGCTAGACAGTGAGTGGAACACAGAGAAGTTAGGGTCAAATCTTACCAAACAAGTGAATTTTCCTGAAGTTAAGTGATGTGAGAAGAAAATTTCATTCTTTGCATACTATCAGTGCAAAATTGGTCTTTTATGTTGTAAACTTAGATCAAATTATTTTCCAATATTTCAATTTCCTTCCTTGAAATGTAATGCAATACTCTGGAAGTTCCTAATTCAGTGTGAATATAGCATGAGTAATACTGACAGCCATAGCTTTTGTAATTATGGTTATCATACAATAATTATTTTATTTAAGTGGGCATATTTTATATATCTGTGGCTTTCTCTTTCCCTCAAATTTCTTGAGAACTATTTAGTGAGTAAGTCTGGTGATGGTGACTCACCGTGATTTTTGTTTCAGTAGCACTTCTCACAGCTGACATCTCTGAAAGCATCTCATCTTTACTAGTTGTCAAGTAGAAGGTCTAAAATAGGCCATAGTTTCATAAAAAATATTTGACTGCCATAAGCTGGTAATATAAGTGAAAGAAGCAGCCCTGCCCTTCCCTTTCCCCTAGGTTAGCACAGCCATTTGTGTTGTCCTACAACAGACAATATTGGAGAACTAAAAACTCAGTGAGGACAGCAAAGTTGATCTGTAACATAGATAATTTTGCTGTTCAGTTCACTATATGGTCATACAAATGCTTGTGGTAGTCAGAAGGGACGTGGACAGCAGCAAGCCAGTGCCCTTTTATACTAATTTTGTATTTGTAAAACTATGGCTTTGGCTATCTCTTGGTGGTCCCTCAAGATAAAGCCTTAATTTTTTTTTTCCTTCCCTCCTGCAAGAGAAATAAAATTACAAAGTATACAAGAAAGCATCTATATTATAATAATTAAATATCAAGTTTCAGACCCTATGGTATCCTATGCTGAAATGTCAATGTAGGCCAAACACAAGCCTGCAGATATTCAGTTTACAATACTCTATACCGAGTCTATTTTTATTAACAAGAATTTGCTATTAAAAATTGGTAGCTCTTCACTTTTACAATATGGATTAAAGTTCAATTTCTGCCTCAGTTGAACATCACTTTGTGTATTAAATTCTTTTTGACAAAATATAATTTTTTTCATATCAACAAAGATAATCATCAGAATTCTCAAAATATTCTTTCCTTTGAAATTGGTGTATAATTAATTTATTTTATCTCTTTTATTTAGTAGGGTACCCAATAGCCAGATAGATCCACTAGGAGAAACTCAATGGGCTCAGAAGTTGCTGCCTCTTAAAGCAGTGAGGGGGCTGCTCATCAGCAGGAATTTGCAAAGATGTGAAACATCAGCTCCCACTGAGTCCACAGCTCAGAAGAAGCCAGAGGTTAGGTGATTCTGAGGAACATGACTGCTGCATACTACTCAAAGCCCATCCCCAATCTTTGCCTCTAAGCAAATGCTTGCTGATTAAACAAAAATATGCTTGTACAGTAAAAATCAACTACCATGGTGCCCTGTTATGTTTTTCTGAATTATTGATCTCTACCACAATTTCTAAGTTATGAACTCATTAAAAACAAAATAAACACAAACAAAAATGAAAAATAAAATCAGAACTAAACCATAAAACAAAGAAACAAACCCAAGAAGATATTTACAGAAGCTTAACAGCATTGTATCAGAACTTTCATGCTTTATGACTAATGAACAACTCACCTGTGGACACCTAATATTTCAAGTTCATTTGGATTATTATTTAACTTTCTGTTCTGTTAAGAAGATTATTTAAAAAAGCACTGTAGTCTATTCCTATAAGCCATGTCAGCAATATAGGTCTGCATGACACAGAATTTCTTAATTGTGTCTTTCAAACATTTTACTTTCTGTACAGGGATTATTTTCTTCAAAGATTTGCCAGACAGAAAACTGCTTTCTTGTTCTTTCAGCATCTTAGTCACAGTAATCCCTATTTTTGTCACTTCCAAAGTAGATTTATCAGCTAGTCATTTTGTCTACTAGTAAGAGAAGCAAAAGATGTGTAGGTGATCAATTGAGTAATGATTTTTAAACCTGGATCCTTTATAGCCATTCTTGGGAGCTACCTCTCCTTACCCAATCTTGCCACAAAAGTATGACTACAATGCAGTCCATAAATAATAAATAGTGTCGCCTCTTAAGATGTGCTTATTATGATTTTTCCAGTTTCCAAAACCCACTGGTTTTTGACAAGGAATGTTTAGAGGAGCATAGAGGTAGAGAAAGCCAACGGGGCTACTTCCATTTTAGAAGAGGACTTTGCTCCCATTCCAAGTCGAATATTTCACCTATTACTCAGTTGTAGTATGTACAATTCTATTTTTGTTTGATATGAAAAGGTACTTTGGAAGGGGGCCAGTGAGATGGCAGCAGGGCAGGTGGGTTAAGGAAGAGGCTGGTGAGGTAGGAGGAGAATTATTGCAGCTCAGCTACAAAATGTTTGTGAGCAACGACCATAGACAACTGATGTGATAACTTTGATCTGTGATTGCATAAATCCAGAGTCAGGGATAAAATGTCATTCAGCTAATTTTCTTTCATTTTCAAGTTGACTTTCATCTTTTGGTTTCAACTTCCTGTGTTATTTATTCCATGGAGATTTCTGAATTTTTAAAATTGTAAAAAAAAAAAAAAATCAAAATCTGTTAGATTTAGTTTCTTTCTGGATTTTGAGCGTGCATAAGAAATGATTGGTGAAGAATGCATAGAATCTGGGGATTAATATGATTTCCTTTTCAGGATTTGCATAACTTGGGTGTGCATCATGCATAACTATCTTTGCCACAGCCATGTTTTCCAGGGATCAGAAGAGATGTTTTTAAGAAGCTTTTATTCAATTAAAGATAAGTCTTTGAATTCCAGAGATATTTTTATGAAGAAAAATGTCTCCATGACTTTTTTAATAAAATAGGCTGTGTACACCTTTCTTACCATGCAGTTGATTACTTTTGTTCATTTCTACACTGATTGTTCTTCAGCTATTTAGAGTGAAAATTAGGGATTTGTATTTTTTTAATCACTTCTTAATGTCTAACAGGACAGATAATAATATTAAGACATAATGTGCCATGTGGTGTTTTTCTTTTTAGTATCTTGATACCCCACCTCTAATGGCTTTTTATCACTTTATCACAGCTGTCTCAACCTACCAGCCTGAGTCATGCTATCTGGAAGTAGATTGTACCTAAACCGAATGCAAGTATTCCCAGATGGAGGGGGTTTTTAAGGCAACCTGATAGTTATCTCACATTTGTGGGCAACTATGAGAAATTCTCACTCCCTCAAAATCCTTATTAATCACTAAATTTAAGAAATTCAGCTTTCAGCAGCAATAAATCTTTTGATAAAAAAACCTGCATAAATTTGCTTCTTTGAATGACTGTTTTTTCTGATACAATTATCTAAGCCATGCATCTGAAAATAATTGATTGACCTAATTCATACATATATCTAATAATTATATATGCTTCTTAAATTAATAAGCATATAAAAGTATTTTTTCTTAGCTTTAAAGGATTTAATCCAAGCAGTGCTCCCCTACTAATTAATAGAATCATCCTCCCTCATCTTTAGTCTTTCTGCAAAGATTCCCAAGTATGACAAAAAAATAGCCTAAAGGCTTTAAAATTATAACTTACCTTACTCTCCACAAATGTTTATAAAATGGAAAAAATAACTCACTTGGATACCAGGCTAAATGGAGAGAGACTGGATTAATTCTGCAACATGCTTGCTGAGCAGCGAGTTACATTTCTAGAGCAGCCAGCCAGCACGTTCTGCAGCAGTTTGCAGGTGTTGTTAGGGCAGCAGCCTTTTGCAGTTTGTAGTCTCAGAAATCCGCTGATTTTGCTGATGCCATTTAAGAGAATATTGAGAAATCCAGTAAACTCCATTTTCCTTAGCGTCTTGTAAATATAAATTAATGCTATGAAGTCCAAGGTATGAGCTGGCTAAAATAATTTAACTATATGGATTCAGGAAAGTGTCTATCTATTGTAAGAAATAATAAAAAAACCTGCTAGTGCTATTCACTACATTTATAGAAACAGAGATTGGTAGTCACCCTTTAGTTTTTGTGAGGTTTGTTCCAAGTTTGGAATGTAAACTAATTGTATAATGAACTTAAATATATGGGGTTTTGGTGTTTTTTTTTAAGAAGCTAATATTCACTGTCATGATATTTTGTGGAGTAAAGGGGAACACAACAAAAACAGAATATTGCCTGTAAATGTATTACTTCAATGTGAATGGTAGACCTATGTCTATCAGTTGCATTTTGATGATTTTTTTCAGGGCAAAATTAAAGGACTGGTTACGTATGCCATCAAATGAAATGCTGGTGCATAGTAACTCGAACCAAGAATGGTAGCAAAAAACCTGCGGGCTGTTGGATGGTGTGAAGTCATTCGCTACCATGGCTGCTACAGCATGTAAATAAAGCAGAGAAACATTAGTCATTAGTTTGAGCCTTATTGATAACAAAAAAACATATAAACTTCAGAGGAGTTAATTTTTACTTGCCCTATTGGGGCGGGGTGGCCTGCAGGGCTTAGGGAGCCTGAGTCAGACACTTCAGTGTTATAAAAAAAAATGGTTGTTCTCTAGAAGTGACAGCTATGGGGTGGAGAGATAGCAAGCAGTGCAACATCTTTTCCTAAAAGCCAGTGTCTAGACAAGCCCAAGTGCCTTCAAAATTTGGTGACATACTTAGACCTAAATGCATTTGTGCTGCTCTGTGCCTGAGCACATTATGCTCAAAATACACAGAGATGTGGGAGTAGGTCTGCCTGAGTTCGTTTCAGTCAGATTGATATTATTTTCCCTGCCTCAACATCAACCCTGTCCTAGGCTCAAAACAAAACCAGATGGGTACCTTTCTAGAATGCTACTCTACTACTCCCACTTTTTCCATTATTTGGTTAATGAGAAAGTGGTTTGATTTTGGTGGCTGTAATAGACCTAACACTGATTTGCTGCTGCTTTACTAATTACAAAGCAACTGATACGAAGATAAACCTGTTGTTTTGTGGAATGATGTAGGCACAGGGAACTAATTTCAGAGGAATTTTTAAAATATTTTTTTAATTCTGCACAGTATGAAGATGTTCCTTCTGTCTTCTGACTCTGCTGCCCAAAGAATTACTGGTAAGTACAACACTTGAATGAAGTATTCTACTTTGTTCAGGTTTTCTTTAAAAAGCATTTCGTGCTGGTATTTTAAAATGGAAATTCAAGGAGGATGATTAGATATTACCTAAGAATTCTACCTACCACCAGTTATACCATGTCTATGTTACTCAGCATTTCAGAAAAATGACAATTGTGCTAAATAAAATTACAGGACTAAAGTGCAAACAAGTTACTTTTAACTCACCATGGAACATAAACAGACATCTGGTAAATAACAGTTTCTCTAATCTTACTTGCAATATTTTTTTTTTGTGTACCTAATAATACTTTTATTTACTAGAGTAAATAAATGATGCTACTTCATTCTGGTAGTTGATAATGAGATACAATCCCCACTTATAGCTTTAGACTATCAAGCCATCAGTCTAAATGTCTCTAGGATTTCAGCAATTGTGAGCAGCTACCATTTGATGGTCTTCAGTAGCCTGTGTGAAATTCATTAGTCATTTGTGGGGCAGTGTAAACAAGCCTGCATTGCTGCTCTGACTGTTCTCTATATAAATAAAGAGGAGAATTCTCCAGAGTTGTCCATCTGGCACCTCTCTCAAGCTTTGCATTTACTTACTATTCATTATTAATTGTTAAGTGCTTGCAGCACACTTGATATTGTAAAAAGTACAAAGACATTGTCCCTGCCTGAAGGAGCTTACTTTAGAAGATAAGCAGAACCAACTCATTCTCCTCCTACACAACAAATACAGTTTTCTTTGTGTTTTGTTCAAATTCTCTGAAACTGAGATAATATGGGCTTCAAGGCAGGTTATGTAATATTACTTTACTTTACTGACTTTCATATTACCCAGTTCAGAGTGAAAGAACTGTCAGAGCATACTTGGCTATATGCAGTGTGACAGATTTTGCTGTTCTGAACAATTGGTCCCAACTGCTCTTATTTTTTTCTTTGAGGTTTCAAATAATTTTTGAGGGCTATCAAATTTCATGTTAAACTCCTCAGAAGGAGAATTTCTGGATGGAAAGACAAGCCAGAGCTGATGCAAACTGAATAGCTGGAGAAACATAGTATTACTTGGGAAGGCCTCTGACTGATCTGAGTTCCCTTCTCTATAAAGCAGAAGGTTTTATGATTTTGCCGGGGATGGAAAAAAAAAAAGGGGGGAATTAATAAGTTAAGCAAAGGTGTCATGAAGAAAGAAAACATATACACTACCCTGCACATTATAAATAGGAAAAAAAAAAAAAAAAAGGTGGTGGGGGGGATAGGTCTGGGAGCTCCTAACTGGGGGGCAGTTGAGGTACAAGGTCAGAGCAAATGACTCCAAACAATGCTGGCTTGGCTGCTTACAGGTCCCATGACAGTTAACCCAGTGAGCCAGTGCCTGGAGCTTATCAGGACTATGGGAGCATTAGCTGCCAAGAATGGAACTGTCTCTTCTAAGAGGAGGCTTGGTAACTGCTCAACTTTCTCCTCTGCCATACACTGAAACTTATGAGTATCTTGAGATAAGTTTCAGTCAGACAGATACTGTTGTAAATCTTTTCCCTGTTGGTACGTTATTCCTTCTGTTAAATCAGAGCTGCCTAGTCACCATCCACTCATCAAATTCCCCAATGAAAGACCTACAGATGCCAGTCTTAGATGAAACTGGACAAGTACAATTCAGAAAAATTAAAGCACAGCCACTCAGCTCACTATGATTTCACTTCTCAGTTCAGGATAGCAGATACTCCTCACTATTACAACCCTTCTGTAACATTGAGACCCTTTTACAGAGAAGTATTTGAGTCCATGTATCAATAATCTATTCTAAATTATCTAAAAGCATCACAAATATCAAAACATACTTTGCAATATGTGTTGTCCAAAAGGATCTTGAGAAATTCACACTTGTTTTAGGGAATAGGGCAGGAGGAATACAAAGCTGATCCAAGTACAGCTTCTTTCAAAACATGGCTAATGGGTGGTGATCAAGTGAAGAAAATAATGACTGAACTCTGAAAGTGCATTAGAATAGGCCACAGAAGCAAATAAGAAGTCTAGGATCAATATTTCAGACACTTACCAGCAAATTTAAGCAAAACTATCTAGATACTGAATACTAAAGATAATACTTCAGTGTAATGACAGAAACATAGATAAGTGAAAGTATTCTCCATGCTTGAAGCTCTTGATTTTGTAGTCAACTTTAAAATAAAACATTATGGATACCATCCCCATAAATGGAAAGTGAGGGGAATGAATCTTATTTTAGTTGTAACCATTTAGACAGAGCACTGAAAGGCAATCAACATCAACAGAGTGCTGGAAAATAAACTTTAGAGTTCTTTAAAAGGTGACAATTTTTTAAATTAGGTTTAGGCTTCATTCCAACACACAAATCTGTTTGGTTTTTTTAATATTCCACTACTATTTATACATTAAAATGGTTAGAGAAGACAACTTCAGGCATGATGGAGCCCATCAACCCAATTACTTTATATTTGCTGATTGAGGTTTTTGAGTAACAATAGGCCAAGATCATCTGAAACTTCCTTTGCTTTGATTGTCAAATTACTGGAATATATAATGATTCAATCTTCCTGTAAAATAGAAATATAGATACCAGGCACATTTGAAAGATCAAAGGCTTACTATGGTAAATAACACAGTGTGCATACATACATGCTTTCCTCTAGAGACTCTGCTATACAGAAGCACACACATATCTTTATTACAGCTGCATAAAATTTCTGTGCTTCTAATTAGTTCTTATTTCTCATTATCAAAAGAGTTTCCATTCCCAGTGTATCTCCTATGCTGTGTTATCTAGATATGACTTAGACAGGTTTTATTTCCAAATATCTGGGTACAGGCAAGGAAACACCAAGAGGTAAGGTCATAGAAATGCTTCCTTAGTTCTTATACTACAGAATCTGCAGGGAAATCAGGCTTTGTAATCCTGAAAAGTAACATGTAAGCATAGAGCAACAGAGAATCTCCTATCTGTTTGTATCTGTCACATGAATAAAAGGTTTTCCTTGCAAAAAAGGAGTAATTTGCTCAATTTGGAATGTTTGCTCCAAAACATAATAGATGCCCAGCTGTAATGGTTAAAAAAAAATTGTTAATGTAAGCAAGTAAACATATTTTGTTCACTTTCATTACTGAAAATCATTGTGCTCTTTTCTGTCAAACTGTAGGGAAAAAAACAAACAAAAACCTATAAAAATCATGCTTGTAAAGGCTTCAGACTGCATCCTGCAAATGCAATCTAGAAAGCTAAATGCAACAGTAACAGCAGACAGCTTCACACAGTTGCACATTAGGAATACCTCAAGAAGCAGTTAGCATTTCAATAACAAAACCTTAAAAAAACAGATAAAACCTGAACCACACCTATACAGAAAAAGCCATACATAGTTTTATGAAATTGTATTTTTTAATAATAAACTTATGAATTTTTATTTCCCAAAACCAAGACAAATCTGAGGTTTAAATGTTAAAACTTTATACTATATTCTATATTGTATATTGCATTTTATTAAGCTTTTTTTTAAAATATTTTTTTTTTAATAGAATTTTTCCCCACTGTTAAATGTTTCAATAGGCCAAATAATGTTTTAGACTAAAGGTTCTATCATCTTTCTACAAATCATTATTATGTTTTCTTTCATAAATTTAATCATTTGTTCTGCACTTTGCTGGCAGGATTTCGGTTACAAATTATCTAAACCATCTTTGGTAATTATTTTCTGGATATTATTACAAGCATAAAATCCTTTGGGATGTCACATTATATGTCTATAATTATTTCAACTACCTCTTGTTTCTGTTCAATAAAAAAAATTAAGATCAATAGCTCTTGGCACAATAACTATGCAGAGATGCTTGTCTCTGCAGGCAAGAAATCTCAGCTTATATAAATGATGAATTCTTAGTGCCACAAAAACGTTTATTAAGTTGTCTATTATTCACCATTCATCCATACATTGTGTGAATCCTCTTTCTCTAATAGTTATATATTTATATCACATAGAGTGCAAAGATATTTGGGAATAGGAGGAAGCTATTCCTGGAAGCATGCTGAAAGAATCTTGGAAATGTTCCATATGCTTAATGTATTCTAGTGGTTATTCTTAGTCAAATTGGTGAGTGTAAGACTTCAGGCTCCTGTTGAACATAAAGTATGCAAAGCAAGGCAGATAGCCATTTGAATCAAGCTAAACATTACTGATGCATTCTAAATCATTAGAGGAACTGTGCTTTATAGTGTAATGCCATCTAGGAAAGAAGACCACCTTTTTTTGGTTGTTTTACAACATGTTTTGAGGCATTTTTGTGGCACACCTTGGTTGTGTGTTGGATTTTATGAACTAAAACCAAAAAAATTGCAGCTCTTCTTCAACTCCTGGGATGCACCAATAAAAATGCTGCCATTATAATTCAATTGCATTGACAAACTTCACCATTTACTGCCTGTGGTGGCAATGTCCAATTATGTCCAGAACAACACTTTTGCATATTTTTCCCAAAATTAGACAGATCAAAAAGTACCCCTGTTCAAAAATTATTTATTATGAAGATTTAAAAAGTTTGAAACATCAACAAAATAGCAATCCAAATACAACTGGGAGAGTAGAGAATCATTTAAGTCCAAATTATCAAGACTCATGTTTTAGCCATGTTATGATTTCCACAGTTCTGTTGCTGCTCCTTAATTCCTATTTCAAATCTCAGTTAAAAGACTGCTAAAAGTACAGAAAACATTTTCCTACTGTTGTCATTTTAAGAAACTGCACAATTCACTTAAGGCAGCATTCCTAATGGGTTAGCATGCAAATAGTACAGGCAGTGATATGGCCTCCTAGAAGTTTGTCTCTAGGAAGATATGTGCTCTAATTTCTATTAAAAGGGGTTTGAGACCCTCAAAGTATTTAGTGAGAATTTTAAGTGTGGTCCAAGGTAAATACGTGAATGCACACTCAGTATTCACAGCTCTAACAGTAGTTCTTTTGACTGTTAAGTGTAGATCACATTTTACTGGAATAGCAGAAGAAAGAAAAATAAGTAACTCTTTGTTAGTACAAAAGAGAAGAAAGGGAAAATATACATAATTTTATCTTTCGGATTTTAAATGGTGTCTGTTGACGTGGGTATGGTCTCCATTTTATTACTGTATATAAAAAGTTGCGATAAATGAGATTAATCACTGAAGGCTTGATGGACAATAGTAATATTCCTTATTGTTAACACAACTAACAGCAAGCCTCAGCAAATGTGACATTCAGAGCACTGGAGGACTGCCAATCTTACTTCAAATTTATAAACACTAGAAATTACATTTTGAAGAACTATTGATTAGTTACATGGATGTCAATTCCAAGTAAAATAGTTAAGATTTTTGGACTTGAACAACATAAGAATCAGAGGCTGAAGTGGTAATTATGGTTATCAGCACAAAGATAAATCTTGTCAAAATACTCCTTTTTTTTTTTTTTTTTTTCCCCAGATCATAAATCTATTTATAAAGGGCAAATGGAGAAGCATAGATTTTTAAGGCACTAAATATAATGCATTCATTAAACACATACTTTATTTGGAAGTAATAGAGAATATGCTAGGTGGGCTACAACCTGGGCTGATAGATTGTAAAATATTGCTAATGGGAAGATGTAACTTAGTGGTATTATTTCTAGGAAGGACCCTCTATGAATAAGTTCTTTATTTGGTGTAATTAGTATTTTGTCGGTTATGTAAAATATACTGAAGTGGTTTTAGTAGTAAATGTGTAGTCAGTAGTAGATGACTGGAATGGTGAGTAACAAGTAGAAGAAAGGACATGAGAATGGTATGAGTTGGGACATGTTGCACTGATGAGGTTTCTTGGATGTTCTACCTTTTCTTCAAGAAAGATTTTGAGGTGCTACTAACAGATTGTGGGAAAGCCACAAAAGTGTTTTGAGGGACTGGCAGTGAGATTTGAACCAGGCCCGGAGAACTTGCTAAAGAGAAAATTAAGAAGCACACATGACTGCTGGAGAAGATACTAACACTGTGACTCCCCATGATGTCTGACAATGGAGAAATACCACCTAACAGCCAGCAGTTGACAGTAGGTGAGTTCACTTTGTAAAATGCATTTTATTGTAACTAAGTGCTGGAACAGTTAGTTCAAAGGACAGTTGACATAGATCTGTCTGGGCCTTTAATTCAGATTCAGAGCAAATCATATTTAAGCAGCTGACTTCCATCCTGGAATTTGTTAATTAGCAATTCCTCTTTTATCTTAAAAGAGTATTTTCCTATGACTATAAGGAACAGTTCTACTTTAATATTATTATAATAAAATTATGTCCTTTAGAGGTCGTGCAACAACTTCTTCCTGATGTAAACATTAGTCAGCTGTATTCTGTTTATTTTTATTTTTTCTCCCTGAATTGCTTTCAGGCAATATAAATCAGCCATTGGGGGATTAGATAGCTTTTGGAATATCCCTGTAGTTTGTAGTTTGAAGTTCAGGTGGGAATGAGCCAGCTGTATCTTCCTCATGAACTCAGCTTTAAAGTGGTTGTCAACCTTGGGACTATACAGAATTATATTTCTATATATTTCTACTCTATTCAGACCTGGACCTTTCAGATGGCTTCAGCCAGTTGTTCTTAGGCAAAAGCATAGATCTGTATTGTTTGATTTCCTTTGCAAGTCCGCCTTTATATAAAAGGAGACCAAAATCTGCATTTTACAATTAAGTGGCTCATAGTTGACATAAACCAAGACACAGTTTCTTGGAAGAGCATGGTCTCTAACAGGACTGGATAGACGTCCCAACACTACAGACAGTGATTGAAGAATGAAGAGTAGAAAATGTCTTTCTCAAGGTCACATTGCCACAGCTTCCAATAAAAATGAAAAAATGTTGAAGTAAATATGCTGAAGTAAAGAGTTTTGCTTCATTCAAATGCCATAAAGAATAGAATTTGATGAATTCATCTGACATGACCTGGAAAAAATAGGAAAAGTATTTACCCTCGTTGACCTCTAAAAGCTTAGTCATTTGAGTGTAACTGTAGATGAATTTTGAAGAATGACCCCCTAGGAGTGATTTTACAAAGGGGAAGTAGATTCTGAAGTAGATTTTTAGTGAGATATCATTGTTTTACACTGTGGAATCAGTCCAAAAGAGATCAACGTAAAGATCTAATATATTTAAAAGACAAGGCATTTAATGCACTGCTTTGGTCAGTTTATGGTTAATTATTATTTTTTTTTACTCTGTGTGACAGTAAGCCACAGTGGTTTACAAGGACATTCAGTTTACTTTCTCACATAAAGAAGGAAAAGCGGGCAGCTGTATCAAAAAGATGAGCAAGATAAGCAAAAAAAAACCCCAAAAAAACCCAAAAAACCCCCCCAAAACAACCAACCAAACCACAAAATTATATGTCTTATTGTCCTGTAAACGTCAAAATACTATTGCTGACTATACAATTATTTTGTTAATGGTTTTTTTTGTTGAGAGTTAACTTATATGAAAGATCAATTAATAGTGGCCAAATGCATATTTATCCTGACAGGCAAAAAACCTGTTACTTAATTTTATTTAGATGAGATAATGTCCAAATCTTTTTTAAGGCTTATATGTAGTCCTAAGCTAAATATTAAATTTTGGAGCACTTAAAGTGTAAGTGAAATGTGAATGCAAATCTAAGTATATAAAGAGTTTTGGCAAGGATAGGTCTTGCTATATAAATGAATAATACACTGCATATCAGTCAGCCAAAGATTGAAATGGAGAACCTCAGACCTGGGAACTGCAGAATATATCTGACAGCACCCTAAATCCTCTGGCTGTGCAAGGGACTACCCTTAACTTACAAAAATGATTTGGAAGATCTGTCATGTTGGACCACTGTGTCAGCACTGAATGCAGATTCCATGTTTAGGTCAAAAACTGAAAGACTTGTCTCATTCTTAGTAGGCTTTATCTTTGGGTTTGTCCAGGAAAACTTGAGAGAAGCATGCTCTGACCTGTACACCTGTGCATCATTCACATATAAATCTCTGGATAGTATGAAGGCTGTACATCCTTTTGCCTTTAACCTCTTGTAGTGTGGAAGTCCAAAGTCTGTATATGGAATACATAGCCTGAAAAGCCCTGACTACTGCTCATTGTCCGCTATGGAGAACAGCTACAGATGCTAGAGATGTGAAAAATTACCAGAGACACAGGCATGATTTTTAGAAAATTGTGAGCTCTTATTTTGCAAGCTATGAACAAATGACTAGGAACCTCTTGGGAAGAAAAGAGACCAAAGAGAAACTGTGTTATTTCCTGGAAGCACCCAAATGATGGAAATAAGAGAAACAGAGTCCAGAAGCGGGGACATTTTCTTCAATGGAAACCAAACAGGTATTTTTAAAGCATTTAACAAGTCACTCACACCTTTGGTATCCTTCAGTTATTAAGAATGTTTCAAATATTTCTGGTAAAACAAAATACAAGTATCACTTTTCTATAAAGAACCGAATGTGAATTATTTTTAAATCTAGAAGTATAGACATTACAAGTTATTGAAAAGAGATTAAAACCTGATAAAAGCTAGGTATAGTTTGTTTGACAGGTCCACGTCACATGTTAATGAAGAGCAAGAGATATAAGCTGGTTGGATTCAAAATGAAATTGAAGTGATTAATTTATGTCTTTTAGCTAAAGACATTGTCCTGGTTTGAGTTAGAACTAATTCTGTTCAGTGATTTTACTTTTCAGCTCTGTCTCTGATAAGTACCTATACTTCTGAAGTTAATGGCATGTTTTTGCAGATAGTGTCTGCTTCAAGCAGTGATAACAGTCAATGTTTAGAATTACTACCAAGGATTGGTATGTGGACCAAGGTCACTGCTAAATCTTGTGTACCAGGTTGGGGCTGCAGAAAATAAAAGGCTGCACCTGCAGAGAGGAGTGGACAGGACAGGTGACTCTAAACTGACCAGTGAGGGATTCTATCCCACATATGTCATATTCAGTATAAAGCTGAGGGATCACAAAGGTCAAGGTCTCTTCTTCAATGGCTGTCATCCAAGGAGGACTCTGTCCTGTCTTCAATTCCAATACATGCATTCCTGAATCCAGATCCTGAATCCAGTTCCCATCTGCTGCTGAGTCCAGTGTGGGACTTCCCCAGTGCCTGCTCCACAGCATCAGTGGTGACGGTGATGTAATTGCCATCAGGGCTGGGGTGGGGGGTGTGTTTGATTGAATACTGGTTTTGTATATATTTGTGTATATGCCATTTCTATTAATATTATTTTCATTTACCTTTCTTTTCTACTCAATAAATCTCTCTCCGTTATTCACTTTCTCTTCTCCTTTGGGGTGGGAGAAGGGTTAACAGAGAGCATCTGTTATAGGTCTAGCAGATGGCCCTGACTCTAAACCCTGACAGACAATGAAGACAGTATCTAGAGGGAATGACCGGTCTTGTGAACTTTTTCATTTCAGTTAAGACTTTCAGGATTTTTTGTTAGGCAGCTCTGTGTCTGTGTTGAATCAGCATCAGAAATGATGATGCTGTGGGCTATTTAGGTGGGTTTGAGGGAAAAAGAGGGAAAAAAAAAAAAAGGTACCTTATTGCTTTTAGTGTTAATGATACCTATATTATGCTGGACTATATATCTGCTTTGCCTGAGATGGTTATTAGACATCAATATCTCATAACTTGGAGCTCAAGGTACCACTACTTCAATTTATAAAAATGTTTCATGGATAACTTACAACTTAAACAGCTTAGTCTCCAAAAAAAAAGTATATTGTTTCTTGCTCTTCAGCTCATAAGGGTTCAGGGAGATACTAAAAAAAAAATTAAAATATAAACTCACATCCTGGAATAACAGACAGAAGAAAAATTCAACAAAAAAGTCTACCAATGCTGATTATTTTCAGTTGATAAAGATCATTCATTTACTTCAAATAACTGGACATGTTTATCAAATGCCTAATTAACTGCTTTGTAATTTTAACTTCTTTCCTCCTATTTTTGCCATTCTTTTTTAGCATTAATATGCAAAACAGCAGATGGGGGCTGCTTTTTTTTGTTTGTTCGTTTGGGTTTTTTTGTTTTGTTTTTGGTTTTTTTTTTTTTTTTTTTTTGTTGTTTGTGAGATAAGTACAAAAATAGTGGCTTGGGAAATCAGTTTATAGGCACTCTCAAAGGTATAATAAGCAGCCCTATAAATCTTACAAAGAATCTGGGAAAGGAATTAAAAATGCTATCGTAGGTAGTTTTGTTGAAGAGGAAGAGATGTCACAGAGATGTCAAAGAACAGTCCATGAATATTAAGATTACTGTGACCTCAGCCTACTCAATGTTCATAGTTTAATTATGTAAAGCTTTTCACTTATTTAGGTTATAATTTTTCAGTTATTTTCTAGGATAATGTATAATGTTAAATATCAGAAACTGCATATGCGTTCAAAGTTACAAAATTCATGATACCTATCTGAAGATTTTAAACTGAATTTGAGAGTTCAGTGTTCACCTATACTTGCTGCAATACTTGATCATTTGGAGGAAAATCAGAGACCTTCTTGTAAATATGTAGAATACTAAGCATTGTAGAATACTAATGAAGGGAGATTTTAATACATTGACACATCTTACATCTAAAATATACAATTTAAGATGTTTGGAAATATTACTACATTTTAAAATGCTCTTTAATGCAGTTGCAAGATTGCTAAGGTATCATCTAAGAATAAAAGAATATTTAGTTTTACTTTTACCTATTTGGATATTGGCATCAGTCAGACACTGCAGGAAGTCTAGTCAACTAAAGGAGAAAAACCTTCCTCTTTGACTCATCCTCCAGTAATCTTCATTGTGATATGACTGGGTCAAATAATAATAAAGAAAAAAAAAGTAAATTCAGGTCTTGAGCTGTTATATAATACTCAGAGAAACAAATCAAAGTCTTTTGATACTTTCTTCAAAAAGAAGATATGAGGTAGGCATTTATTGGTTTGTCTAAAAGTAGCACGTACATAGAAGTGGCCAAAGTCTTCAGAGACACTTGAGTGAAGCATTCATAAGTGTAAAAAAAGCCCCATATTTATAAGAGTTCTAAATACAGGGTTCCATTTGGTATCAAGTTTTATATTTTGAAGGCTTTGAGCCATTGTTTATGCATTTCAGCATGAATCACTTGTGAAAGTTGTTCAGGAACACAAGGGAGAAATTATTTTGAGAAAAGAAAGCAAGGTCAGAGAAGTATGGAAAAAACCAAAACCCTGCACCTCAGGATACTGTAGACATCTCTCCGGTCAGTGATACTAGAGTGTTTTAATGTTTCATCAGATTCCAAATGGAAGCTATCTTAGTATGAGCAAACCTCAAGTAATGATTTATTTATGTGTAAGGCATCTTAAGAGAAAGGTGTCTAAACAAAATCATCCTGTTTACTCAAGGTTGTTGGCCAAGTAATGTCTATGAGACACTGCTTCTTTCATTTCAGTGTGGAATAGAAAGAGCCTTGCAGACATAAACTCAGACAGTAAGGTTAAGTTAGTGATAAACATAACATTCTACTGACAAATTTCCCATAAAATAAAAATTCCAGAACTGGTTCCATAGGCTTACAGCCTTCTGTAAAACATCACTAACATTATCTTCATAAGACAGGTATAGCAAGCAAAAGAGCAGTTGTTTTGTACTCCTCACATTAAACTCAAACATTCACGTCCATCCTTATGTGAGGGGTGTTCTAGCCCATTCTTCTCTTCCCATCAGCAGCTTTGTTCTACAGTCATTTGCAAAAGAATTCTTTCTTTTCTTTAAAAACAATTGTATTTATTTTATTTACTTTGACAGAAACCTTTTTAACTGCTGAGGCATCAAAATATTTAATTTGGTAGCTGAGAGTGCAATAAACTTGACTTATTTTCTTACTACTGTCAAGCATTAAGCTCTACCACTCACATTAGTGCAGCTGGCTCAGAAAAAGTCTTTCACAAGAAGTCCTACATACCAATAGTTTCTACATCAATTTGTCTTAAGATTTTCTTGACTTTCCAGCAGATCAGACCAAGTTCATCTAGAGCAAAAATGCTTATAAGATACGCTGCAAATGAAAAAGTTTTGCAGAATACAAACAATTTTTATACTTCAGAAAAAACTGTAGCTTGCAGGCATATTCTGAATGACAATAACTTAATGCTTACAAACGATTACTTTGTATTTACTTATCCTCATGACAAAAGAATATAATGAGTCAGTCGTTGTTCTGTAACCAGACATATAGGCAATATCATAGAAGAAAAGCTGGAAAAGCTTTGAAGGAATATCTAGTTTATCATTTTACCCAAACATCAAGTCAGCTGTATCAAACTTAGACAGGTTTGCCTGAACTGTAACATCAAGCAAACTGCATATTGCCTTTGCAATTCTGACTGTCAAGTTTACTATCCTGTTTATTTAAGTGGTATTTTCTACTCATTTCTGTGTAATGGGCTGGTTTACCTCTTTTATTCTTTTATTGACCCAATGCAGTCAACTTCTGGTTATCTTTGTGCAGATTATCCTGGCAATGTATTAACTGTGCCATAGCTATGTAGGCATCTGAGTTGTCTTTAGATGAGTAGTTTGTCTGCTTTGCTGTTCTGAGTGCCGTGATCAACAGAATCACCAACCTTTTGCACCTTAATTAAACTATTGTTCTATGCTCTCATAGCCTAATATGAGTCATGTTGTTTTCAATTCTTGATTAACTAGGGTCTAGTATGTAAATAGTTTTCTTGTAAGTAAGTACTCTTATTTAACACTTTTAACACCAAGCATAGAGGCTGGTACATGTAAATTGTAAAATGTTTTAATAGGGACTTCTTATTAATAGCCAACACCAATATATGAAAGAATAAATGCACCAAGAGATTTTTAATATTCTTTGCTGATGTGGTATAAATAAATTGCGCTGAATGAAAAAAAATTTACTGATTTCAAATACAGCAATAACTGTTGAAAAAGCAGTTCTCAGATGGGATTTCCCATCTTTTTTTGGTTTTATTTTTGTTTCTGCATTATACTTTAGACCTCCAGTTAGTATATCCCAAGTTATTAGTGGGTCTACCTTTTCTATTAAATGTTTCTGATTATTTTTTTTTATTTATTATTTTTATTTTCAAGAGAGCAAAAGGAAGCTCATTCAACAAGGGACTAGGAAAACACGTATTTCAAAAACCAGTGACACAAGCATATTGTGTTTAACCTGATCAAATTAGTTAAAAAAGCCATTATATGCTTATTTATAAAAGAGAAATAATCGATTTTGTAAACAAAAAATGGATTTTTTTTTTAATCTCTTTCACCTTCACCTTGATTTTCCCACTTGAGATCAGAGCTCAAATCATATTTACTTTGCTAAGAGTGTAAGTATAATAGTCCCTATACCTCAGCTGACTTCTGTAAAACCCAGCCAATGTTCCACACTAATGCTAAAACTTTCAGTGAGTTTAGTGACCTGTCTTTTGATGTTGCCATAATGTTGTTGCTGAGTTCTTTCCTCTTTTATTTAACACAGCCCAGGACTTTAGCTTGGCAAATTTCAGAGCTGTATTGAAAAATACGTTTATTATTTCATTCACTCAAAATAATTTCATTAAAAAAGGACCACCAAATATAGCAGTGCTTTCATCAAGTGGGGCATTAAATATTATTAAATTATACTATTGTTATCTCTCTGTTACTATATTCATTAGGAAGTCATAGTGATCTGTGACATTAGGAATCTGTGTCCACTAGAAATTACTCTTGATCATACCTAATCCACCTGCCTCAAATATAACTAGAAAACTTAAGATGCTGCAAACTTTTGCCTTCTTTTGTAAGGAGAAATTCTATCACTCAATTATTAATTCCAGAATAATTTGTAAATACTTTATCAGTAATTAAGACAGTGATTTTAATCAATAATAACCTTATTTTTGTAAACAACAAGGTTGTGTATGTTTATAAATGCTGGCTAAGTCTGGATACTTGTTTCTCCTCTTGTGCCCACCATAGAGGAAGTGCTGATATGACCCAAACAATACTAAAGTAAGAAATATCCCAAAGGTTCTCTCAAACAATAGCAAAGAAATGCCAGAAATTACTGTAAACTTCTTCACAATCAGGAATGTATCTTATCTATCATTTTGTTGGAAAATATCAAGATCTCTGTAAAACAAGCATTTAAACTCTGCAACATCAGGTAAAACAGGTATCAAATGGTTATTTTTTTTCACAATTAAATTGCATGCAGTAAGATTTATTTAAAGGAATAGTTTTTCCAGTTGGAAATTAATCCAAATATTTTATCTTATACCATTGCTTTTCTTCTACTCACCACAATCAGTAATATAGAGACAAATACACGCAGCAGTTTGTATCTCTCCTCCCTTACTTTGCCTTGCTGTTGCTCTTCTATTAGCTGTAGGTATGCAGTTCTGTAGATACAGTGTGACAGGAACTCTGTTACCTTGCTAGTAGGTACAGCTGCATCTTTAGCACTTGCTGGCTGCCTCATGTTTGTAACACCCTCGCTCCTTCCGGTCATTTGTTCCAGGGGAGGATGACACCAGCATTTCTGTGCTGTTCTTGTGTTTTCTCCCAGAACACTCAGAGAAAGCAGACTTCGTGATCTCCATGCTAACTACCAGCCTGCCTGCTGCCAGTTCTCCCTACTTCTGCCAGTGATGACATTCAGCTTGCTCCTCCACACAGGATACAGCACTGATTCCTCATTATGTAAGGCAGTCTAGGTCAAGTGTAGGAGAGACACTGCTGGCCTGAGCAAGCCAGTGGATTGCTTCCTCAGCTTCATGGGGTCTGTTAGCTGGATCCTGATCTTTTCTACATCTTCTCAGGTAAATGATTTTGCATGATTTAAGTTGTTACTGGGCTGTTTTTCTATGTGGATAGCTGTCAGCCATGCTGTGAATTGCAGAGAGAATTTGCTAGGTGAAACAGCTCTGTCAGCATGACTGAATTAATGGAGTAGTAGTTCTTCTAGGCATTTCAGCTTTAAGACAATTTACAAATAAATAAATTATAAATTGGATTTGTTTAACAAACATATTTTCTAATCGTACGGGATTTATTGTTAATTTAACTGATAAGCAGTGAATGAAATCCACTTGCTTGAAGGTGGTGTGGGAAAGCATTATTGGATATAGCTATTAGCTCTGAGAGGTTTACTGCAGTTCCTGGCTGTGGCATTGTTTTAGCCTTGCAAATTACAATTCTGTTTCTTCTATTAAACAAAAGAAAAAAAAAATTATTTCATTTTCTTGCTCTCTGGTTATTTTTTGAAGTAGCAGTTAAATCCAGGATGCTGTTTGCTATTTACTGCATGAATTCATGGATCTATATGCTTCTGAAATATGTAAAGTGAATACTGCAGATAAAATTACATTTAGTGACTGCTCTGCAGAATGCCAGAACACGTTACCTAGATTTAAATTAGAGGATAGTTTATTTTCATGTACCATACATAACTCAAAGAATATTTTTGTATTTACACCCTACTGAAAATCTGTAACAAAACATAGAACAGGTTTGTCTTTAAATTAATTCTACATACTGAGTATTGTCAGGTGCTGGAACATCTGATTATACTGGAATGCAGCAGCAGAGGCCCTGGAAAGTAACAGCATAACACTGATACTGCAGTATCATGTAGGGAATTTCAACAAGGCTGTCTAGCTTGCTTGACAGGGACAATTACTCAATAATAAAACTGAAAATATTTTTAATGCATTGGAGAGCTTAATTAGAAAACCCATGTTTATGTACAGGACCTTGGACAGCAACTTTTGTCTTTGGTGGTACTGTAGAGTCTACTTCGTGGGAGTTAGCAATCTGTAAAAATTAAATCATACATATTTCAGTCACATAGATCTGTGCTGTGATTTAGAAGAAATACCAGGCTGGTGCCTTTTCACAATTACACTGAGAAAGAAATTAGGCTCAAGGAAATATAACTCATTTTTGGTATATTGAAAACACCTGTGTTGCAATGCAGTATATTACATTGTATAATATTATATAGATACCATTTTATACTTCAAAATTCACAAATACGTCTTGCAAACAAAGTCTTAAAATAATAGGATAGTATAAGAGCTCAGAACAAAACTGCCAGGTACCATGCATTATTGTAATGATGTATTTCTGATTCTTTGTATCTTGCTGCCTGAACTGTACTAAAATAGTTGTGCTATTATATGTGAGTACACTGTGTTCCATCCCATTTCAAGTGTGGGTGCTTGAGGCATTTTCTTACAGACATAAGGAGTATTAATCACCTATCTATTGAATAAGAAGAAAAAAACAGAGTTTTTAAATGTATGGTGGTTTTCTGAAAGTGTTATTTTTATTTCTTACATCATTGTTCATAGCAGAGCATGCACAGTACCTGTCAGCATAGCAAGTTGCAGATGCTTGAGTAGAATACAAAGAGTTAGAAAATGGTGTTTCCTATGTGTATTTATATATCCTATATTGTGGTACATCACTTCAGGTCTGAGAAATTGAATCAGAGCTGTAAGGTATGTCTTGAACCCACTACAATGCAGGATAGGGACCATTAGTGGTCAGTGCCTCCTCCTGGTATTTTCCTATGGTTTAGTGGAGTTGTCCAATCCATGACTACTTCAGTAGCTTGCTTTCAATATTCTGTATATTCCCACATATCACAATATGCAGCTTGAGTTTCTGTAAAATTTTCTTTTCACTTTTCATCACAGTACTAGAATTTTCTGTCCTGCAGAAGGGTTTCTATGCTTCACAGCCATGAAAATGTCACTAAAACTGAGGAGCATGGAAACAATATGAAACTAATAGGAAAGTGCATGAAGTAGATTATTTTAGAATAATGTGTTTAGCATAAACAATGGTGAGACCAGTTTTTGTAACCCATAACGTAAGCAAATTATAGCGGTATACATTAGACTGTTAGTTTCTGTAAAGATATTTATATCTAAGATTTTATCTGTCCATTTTAATTGAATAGTTGAGACATATATTATGATGCAAATCATATGTTAAGTTAGTGCTAAATTGAAAAAAGCAGACTATAAGCATCTCTGGTTTATTTTATCTCATATAACATCTAAATGTAAGACTGTAATTCACAACCTTTTGAAGTAACTTTTAGTTGCATTTACTACACGCACACACACACACACACACACAACCAACAAAAAAACCAACAAAACCCACCAAAATCCAAATGTAACAAAAATCCATTGCTGTGGAACTGGGCAATATCTGTTATGAAGATACCTGTTTAGAAGCTGGCAGATGTGCTCTGTTCCTTCTGTAAAAAGTTACTATTCTTTTTATTCAGAGGTTCTTCTCGCTTTTCATTGAAACTGGTTGGATGCAATTTTTTGGTCTGTGATGCTACAGTTCATGTAATGAATGTCCTAGCTCCTCATGATGATATTTTTCCATCCTTAACCACTTGTACAGCTCTTCTGTGTTTTCATTACAATTGGTTCACAAGTTTAGAGAGAGAAAAATGCTTCTGGTTTATCATGCTCAACTGCTTTTCCATGGAGGATCTCGGCTCATTCCTAATTTCCCGCCCATTGCAATTCATAGCATTAATTCCTAGAACACTAAAAAAAGTACTGTAAAGAATCAGCAGAGATTTCTTAAAGTTTTGATAAATGAAATGTATCTCAGATATCATAATTTGAAAAATAAATAAATATATATTGCTCTTAACACTCTTTTCAGTGTGTATGTAGAACACATTGTTCTGCATTGTTGCTTGAATGGTTTACCCCCATGGCTGAACTTCTAAGCTTCTAAGGTTAATTTTAATGTTTTCTCTAGATTCTACAGAACTATAATGTTTGCAGCACAAATACTGAAATAGGACAGTGACAAAAAGGACTCTTTTTCTTCAGCTGGAGTTCATTACTGGCCCTTTTCAAAAAAAGTACTGTTCTGCAGGGGATCACCAGAGCACTTCCAGCTGAGTCCTTTAATGTACTGAAGAAAACCAAAATCTCCCAGTGCCTGGTGATCACTAAGGCAGCTTGTGGCACTTGAGCCAAAAACTTTCTGGGCTGTTCTTCACCAGTGCTATTGAACATCTGTGCAGTATTCCTGAGGAAAAGCCAAGAGTAGGACTAGTTGAAATTTGTATGAGGGCAAGTGAACCACAGATTTCTGTTAATGCAAAGTTACCAGGTCTGCAGAGTCTGAAATCTGCAAGCTTGCAGGCTCAAGGAATGGAAGTTTGCCTGGCAACTGTGTTGCTGCTGTGCAGGGCATGGAAATGTTCTCCTTTGGGCCTGTTCGATGGTTGCTTCAGCCCATGCCCATTAAGATGATTGCTCCCCAGGCACTTAGGATGGGCAAAATTGTCACCATACCTACAGACAGAAGTGGTCAAAAATTTCCAAATCGAATGCAGTGAGTATCCTAGACTTATTTTTAAAAGTTATTTTATTAGCTATTAGCAGTGTCCTATTTGTTTAGAGACACTAAAAAAAAGCAAGCTGGATTTTTGAGGGGAGAGGGAAGGGTGACCATGTTTTATTTACTAACTTTCCATTTATTATAGAACTGGAGGAGCTGTGACTAAGAAATCTACTTTTTTGTTTGTTTTCTGCCATTGTGGTGCAACGTCTACATTTAAAATATTAAAATAGAAGAATTCAAAGGATTTAGCTCTTTAACAATTGGAAATAAGTTGCTATTATGTTGATAAAGTCTTCCCTATCAAACCCCATATCAGATGACAGTCTATTGCAAGAAGCCACCGAAGGAGCTTGTCAAGATAACCACAAACCCTATCAATTTTTCTGACACTGTCAGGAAAGTTGGTGGAGCTGAACCTGAGCACCTGGTTATACCAGTGTTACCAGTAATTCAGAGCCATGATAAATGCTGCTTGAAAAAAACCTTTCAGTATTCTGTTTATGATACTTGGAGATTTCTTAAAGTCAGGGGTCACCTTAAGCAATCTATGCTGAACCTCTACTGATGCTTAAAGAAAGATGTTTTAGGACTACTAAAAACTGTATGTTTTCATCATACATTATGTTTAACCTGGGGGGAAATTTCTTCTGTTCAGTGTTAAGTTCAGGACTAAAGATCTAGGCATCTGAGGTATCTCAAAGATTTTTACTACCTGTTTAAGCTATCCCAGTTCCTAGCTTATCGTTCTCTTTTGTGGTGTTTCAAAATGCAACATTTTAAAGGATTTATGCCTGTAAAACATCAAACATGCCCAGACTGTAGCAAAGACTGGAGGAACTCATATTAAAATTTAAGGAGTAAAAATTCTGCCTTCTACCCTAGTGATAAATCTCTATCTATAAACAGCAATCCAATTCATCATTTCCTCAAACATCCTCCATGAACAGAAAGATTTCTGGGAATGATCAGTCATCATCAGCAATAGTATCTGAACATCTGTTTTGTATTTAAAATTCTAAGGATGATTCTGAGTCAGAGGTGTTACTAGCACCACAAAGTGTTTTGTTACCTGCAAATGCTCCTTATGACCCTGAAGAACTTTGCAAATGCATGAAAAAAAGATAACTCAGGTTTTACAATTATACCTAAATAAGAATCAAACAGTTGAACAGCATGTTGCTAGCTGGCAATAATAAGATGATAGTTCATAGATCTTTCTACCTCAAGGTCATAGAACTGAATTGCATTTGGATAGTGGCGACATGCCTCATAAATTTATCAGCTTATCAGTAGTGCCAGCAGAAAAGCTAAATTCAAAACTGGTCATCATGGCAGCAGTGAAACATGAAAACATATGAGGTCTTTCTAAATCAGTGTTCAGACACATTCAAAGGAGACAGATAGCATGGTTGTATCCAGCTTGATCTTGCCCTTTGCATGTCAGCATTTGAGTATTGATATTTGGACATATTATGGTGTGTTTTAACTAAATATTTAATGTCATATGGTTGCCTGCTGTGTTGTTTTAATTACTCTAATATTTGCAGAAAAAATATTTTGAAAATTTTGAGATTAGATTTCATTGTTAGAACAATTGTTCATAACACCCTATGTTGATAACTGCTTGAAAATGAAATTCCAAGTGCTTGTGATGAAGGGCCAAGGATCTTAGGCCACCACTGGGAGGTGGAGCTTCACATACATTGGATTCAAGCAAAATTTAAGCAGTCAAAACCTCATGATGTAAAAGCATTTTAAAAAAGCATATCAGAACAGTACTGAAAGTGACTGTAGAGGATCAAATTCATTACAGCTGCCTGGGGTCACTGAATCACAGATTAATGTGTTAAGTGTCTGTTATATCATAGAGGACAGCATTATTGCATACAGGTATTTATTAGGCTTCTTTTCTTCTATCTTTACATGCCAAAATTGTATTACTGCATTACTTACATTGTGTATTATTTTTAGCCCTTCTGTGCACCTCCCATTCCTAGTCACTGCCCCCTTCATTTTCTACCATCCTGCACCTCACTGCTCCAGCATGGCTGAAGCTAGGAGTTCAAAAGTGTTTTCTGATGGCCATCCCAGTTATACTTTTTTTTTTACTTTTTAAATATTTTTTTAAATTTTTTTAAAAATTTTTTTTTGTGTCAAGAAAGCAAAATGAGAAACATATAATGCTGTCTGATTTAGCTCAAACTGAGGCTGATCCAATGCAGCTGGAAGTTGTTGTGTTAGCAGTGACTGTTACTTAGCAGTCTGAATTTTAAAAAGGAGACATTTTTGTCTAGGTTCCAAATTTGGCTGTGCAGCTGCCATCTGAATGCACAGGAATGTATAGATCTGATGTGGCAGTCGTGTACCAGGCTGCATGATTGGCAATGCAGTCTGTAATAGATGGATAAATCAATATGGCTCTGACACAGATACCTTTTTTTCTTTTTGTGATTGACCCATAACTGAGTATGTTGAAGCTACTCGGTGAGAAGGTGTAAAATGAGACAGAGGAGAGATAGCATTTAGTTGCAGCGTGCCAGGGGCTGACCTGGAAAGCTTTCTGGTATTCTAATAAAGGACCACCCTTATGCAGACTATTTCCTTCTTACGTTGCAGAGACAAATTACAGAAATAAATGAAAATTAATGAAACTGTTTGATCGTTTAACATTAGATAAAGAAAGCTACTTCTCAGTGTAATTCCCGCCCTTTGTTCCTTGCTGTAGGAAAATCGGGATGTAGATTTTCAGACTCATTTAAGTCAGAAAATCTTTTTTAAAGCAGAATTTTATAGCCGGTTCATTCCTTCTGCCGGTAGATGGGGCTGTTCTTCAAGGTGATGGCTTGGTATAATCTTTTTTTTTCCCCCTTTTATTCCCCTTTTATTTTCTTTCTTCACCCTCCCCTTTGTCTTTCCGTCTCTGTTCCTTCTCCTTCCTCCTCCCCCCCCCCCCCCCCCCCTTCTTTTTTCCTCCTTCCCCCTCCTTTGTTCGGTGTGTACTTGGTACCATAGGGTGAGCCTCAGAACAGGAAGCCGAGAATGAAGCAGAAAGGATACTGCAGAGGTCTTTTTTTTTTCTTTTCCTTCTTCCCAATGAGAATGCAGCAATTTGTAAATCCTTGATAATCTTTTGGAACTGAGAATCTGAACAAGTTTATTAGAGAGCATTTAAAGCATTTCTTCATCACTATCTCTTGGGGGGTTTATTCTTGTTTTCCTAATAATGCATTTGAAATTCAGGTTTTATCAGGTAAGCCAGCAGGATGTTAAATACTAGACCTTACTTCATTTATGTGAGCTGTCTGCATGGGGGTCCCTCCCCCTTCTTATTTTATTTTCTTATAATTTCTGAATGCTTGCTTTGTAGATATTGTTAAGACTGTAAATAAGGAGAAAATCCAATTTTGGTGTATTTAACAATGTTTCAAAAGCTGCAGTCAGGTCTTTGGCATCATAGCATTTTGTTGGAAGATGGATATTTCTGTCCTTATAAAGTCAAGTTGTTCCTTCACATGGAAAACATATTAAAGGCGAAAGCAAGCAATGCTGTAGTCAAAATCCTGGCATTGCAGGAGTGTACAGTTTTTTTTCCCAGAGAGAAGCTCTGCTTAAAGCTAAATGCTTCACACAAATGTTTGAGGTTTAGCGAAGGAAGAAGGAGCTCCCTCCTCTTTTTTCTCTCTGTCTCCCTTAGTCTTTCGGTTTCCTATCAGGCACAGTGCTACTGACTCTTACTTTCATTTACGTACTGATCAGGACTGATTGTAATGCAGTAGATCTAACTCGGTTCATAATTTGAACCGTCTTGCATTTTCAAACAGCACAAGAAATTTTCCAGGTAGACATCAAGCTCTTTCAGCGTCTTTTCTAAAATGGATTTCTTCTCTGCTGCTTGTCTGAGGTATGTGCTTAAAAGACTCCTGAACTAATTTACCTGCAATTGGGCTCTCCTTTCAGTCCCCCTGCCTTTCATCCCCACTTTGAAAAAGTTGTTGCTCATTCTGCAGTATTTGCAAATGCATTGGTGTTTTCTATCACTATTGGAAACCTGTTCAATTGTACTTATTTCAGAAATGCTTATTTTATGGTTATGATGTCAAACTCTTGATATATTGCCTGACATTAGTGTTGCATTCTTGAAGCACACCTACTTTTCTGTTGTGTTTTTCAGGCTTGGCCTATGTATTATTATAAAGTACAAAGGAAAAAAGACTATACTAAAAATGACACTGAAAATCTAGTGCAAAATAATAATAGGCTGATTGCTGTCAAGACAGACACCCTGTTAGTTTATTCTGTTGAGCTGGGTTTGTGTGATCTTGAATATTTGCTGAAGTATTTAGACAGAGGAAAGCAAGGTAAAGACAGGCAGCTTTAAACTGATTGTCCTCAGTTTTACTAAGAAAATTCAAGGAAAAGAACATCAATTTGCATGGTATTTTGTACCAGATATAAGTAATTTTAAAAGTCTGACTATAATGATTTACAGCAAAATTATATAGATGAAGTATATCATGGAAACATGTATCCTGTCAGCTGTTTGAGACAATGCTTTATATCAGGGGCAAGGGTAGTTTATTACTTATTACTGAAATCTATTATGAAATTGTTATATTACAATCTGAACTTTCTTTAAGTTTCAGAATCTGTAAATGTCAATAACTGAGATACTTGGGAAGCTAAAACAGATGATAGATTATTCCATCCTTAAAATGAAGGTGGCCTTGAACTAGGAAACCTTCAGAATGTCTATGAATATGACTCTTCTCTTTAATGTACTATCCCTGTGCCAAGCACTTTAAAGGATGGATGGTTGTTGATTTTAAGGATGGCATCACTGCTGCTATCCATATCATACTACATCCTTCCAACATGTGAATTCTTCTGTAAGAGTTCTGTACATTAATGACAGAAAAAATATATTAAGGGGATAAAACCACAAAGCTTAGCATTGGATTTTGTCCCTTAAATAGTATTTTACTGATCCTTCTCTATAATTTTTGGCTACCTTAAATTAAAGAGTTTAGGTGAAAGAAGCGTGAAAGTTTTCCTGCTCTCATTTATGAGAAATATTCTGGAAGTAATCAGAAGTGGGTACTTCCTTGCAAATTTCTTTTAAAAAGGGGCAGAAAGCTTGCTCTACTCTGTATGTGTGTGTGTGTGCATTTAGTACTGTGATACTCTTCTTTCATTTTATCACATTTCTGAACTCCAGTACTAACTCACCCGTGGGAAAACTTGGATCTTTTGGGACAAACATTATGGAAAATTTGTTGAATCTCTTCCAGTAACAACATATTCTCCCTTCTTTTTCTCCACTGAAGACAGATGATATATATAGGAGGTAGTGGGATTCCACAAGAGACCAATATTTGACCTGTAGATTTTCTGTTGATATCCAAATGAATACAGAAGGAGATGAACTAAATAAAAAATTTAACAATATATATTCACACTTGAAAACTGAGAAAAACAATGTTATGCTGTCAGTAAGAAATGCTAGATCAGGAATACCATTAGGCTTTTTTTAGCATATTGTTTTAGAGCACTTAAGAGATCAAATTGCTCAGAGAAAAAAAATCATAAAGCTGAAATATTCTAAAATGGAAAAAACCAAACCAAAACAAAACCCAAAAAACCCCTTTGAGTAAATTTTGTGCATTAAAAGATACAACTGATGTTTCTGATTGAACCTAAAGTTTTAGGGAGGTGGGGAGTACCATGCAAGGTTTCCAAATGTTTTTCCCAAGCTTTGTAGTTCTGGCACATATTATATCAAATTTTCTAGTTGTAGGTTTAATCTTTGTAGATCTATACCCAAGCAAACACATGTTACATGGAAACAAGTGAAAGTTTGGTATGGATGAGGTAATTAGTTAAATGACAAATATAGACTTGGAAATAATCTCCTCTTTCATAGTGGGGTTCTTCCAATTTCTGTAAAATGTACTGATCTCTTTTTATTCATTAGTAGTAATATTTAGTTAAAGAAACACTGTGATGTATTACTGAATGCACAGGTGTTCAGTATTTTCAGGTTTCCTGTCTTTTACTGATTAGTGTGTCATCTTTCTGTCTCTTCCATTTCCACCAGTGTGTGTGGTTACAGGCCCCCTTTCACACTCTTGTAATGTGCTATTTAGCTCTGACAAAAATAACTGATTTTGTTTTGTGCTTATTACTAAAATTCTGGGTAGCATCATTCCCTGCTATATTAAATATCACTTTCTGACTCAGCCACCATGTTATTTATTGTTTGCATTTTTCAGCCCCAGAAATTTGCACTCTCTCCTTGCTCTTCATGCTATGAATTTCTCATTATGTTGTTTTTTCTGAAGGCAAGTTTCCATCACTTTCTATCTCAGTATTATCAAGTGCATATCTGACCATCTTTCCCGTGCTCTATTTCAAAATGTTTCTGTCCTTCTTTATATTAATTTCCTCCCTTTTTTCACAAGTCTGAGGAAAAAAAGGACATAACCCCTCTATTTTTGGTCTGAGAAACATCCAGTTCAGTTTGTGCTTCCAAGTTTTATCCCATTTCATGCCTTCTATCTTGTTAATTTATTTCAGTAGGTTATAAACATGCAGATCAATCTTTTTCATCTTTCTCCTACTCCTTAAACAGGTTCTCTAATTTGCTTCCAGTGTTGGCTTTTAAAAATTGCTTCATAACACAATTCAAAGCACTGAAGATCATCCTCCTGGTAAAGCAAAAGAAAAACAAATGAAAAAAAAATCGTGTCAAGGTCAGAAAGAAAAATTTAGAAATAAATGTAGAGGCTTGTGTGACTCAAATACCCTTTATTTAATAGTGGTATTGGCCAAAGATGACAAAACTAAGCAGCAACTACAGTATTTTTTAACTGAAGCAATGTATCTGAAGGAAGCTTTCAAATGCTTAGTTATTTAAGTGCATTTTAAGCCAATGACTTGACTGTATTCCAGATGAATTTGCTTGCAATGCTTCCATTCTCTCATTCCTCCCTGGACTCCATTTTCTACTTATACTTCAATGGTGTTTCCTTCAGAGTGAGATCTTTCCTTTTCTTTAATGATTTAAAGTGTCTACCTGTTTTGTTTCAAATTATTGTTGAATTTATTTTCCCAGAGGAAATCCAGACTGAGATATTTCTGAGGCAGGTGATAGGTATTCCTCCTAGGAATGTCTCATCAGGGTTCTTTCAGTAGCTTTGCAGTATTTCTGGAGTAAGTCTACAGATAAAAAGGTAAGGAAAGAAGCTGGTGGATCATTAGAATCTGCATGCTGAATCTAATTCTTTTTCTTACATCCATAGTGGGTGGGACAGGAAGTGAAAAATAAAGAAATGGGCTCATATGATGGGATATGGGAAGGAACTTTCTAATAAGATAGTGAAGAGCTGCAATAGAATGCCAGAGGAATTTGTGAAATTTGTCATGAAGGTCTGTAGGAGAAATCAGATTGAAAGTTTCTTGGGAAATAGGTATAGTGATCTTGCCTTGGGCAGGGAGATGAACTAGATGGCCTCTGATCATTGTTTCTAACCCAATTTTTCTGTGAGTCTACAAAAATAATTAGATATCAGAGATACAACAGACTTAAAGTATATAATAAATTATATAAGGTCCAAACTAGACTTCCTAAACCCTATCTTCATTAGGATTTTCTTAAAGTATATAAACATCCCCTCAAAACATTTGCTCTATGTTAAAGTTTGCAGATGATACCTGCTTGGCAGAAAGGGACCTGGGGTTGTTCATCGGCAGCCAGCTGAACATGAGCCAGCAGTGTGCCCAGGTGGCCAAGAAGGCCAATGGCAACCTGGCCAGCAGACTAGAGAAGTGGTTGTTCCACTGTACTTGGCACCAGTGAGGCTGCACCTTGAGTACTGTGTTCAGTTTTGGGAACCGCAGTATAAGAAAGACATTGAGGTGCTGGAGTGAGCCAGAGAAGGGCAACTAAGCTGATTGAATGGCCTTGAGAATAAGACTTATGAGGAGTGGCTGAGGGAGCTGGGGTTGTTTAGTCTGAAGAAGAGGAAGCTGAGGGGAGAGCTTATCAGTCTCTACAACTATCTGAAAGGAGGTTGTAGAAAGGTGGGTATTGGTCTCTTCTCACAAGTCAAAACTGATAGGACAAGAGGAAATGTCACTGAGTTACACTGGGGAGCTTTAGGCTGGACATCAGGAAAAACTTCTATACCAAAAGGGTTATCAAAGACTGGAACAGGTTGTCCAGGGAGGTGGTTGAATCACCATCCCTGGATGTATTTAAATGATGTCTAGATGTGGTGCTCAAGGATGTGGTGTAGTAGTGGCCCTGGTAGTGTTAGATAATGGTTGGACCTGATGATCTTAAAGGTCTTTTCTAACCATAGCAATTCTGTGATTCTATAGTATATATATTCTGCAACATTTCAAGTTTTCATATAATGAAACATGTATATATTTACCTAGAAAGAGGTAATAACATATTACTATGCAGATTTTTTTTTTTGAATGTGGCTTTAGAATAAGCTAAATAAATTCACAAATTGGAATAACATATTAATCAAGTAAACATAAAATATTTTAACTTCTGAATTAACAGTTACAAAGGAAACAGCAAAACAGCACAGTGTCTTTTAAGAACAGATCATAGTCGGAAAAAAAAATCTGAAATGTATAGTTTCTTTTTCTTCCATGAAGGTCAGTGTTATGGAGGGAGACATCTTCAGATAGATTGTTTAATACTAAATAATTCAAACCAAAATTTTGGTTCATTTTGTTTTGGTAATTTTGTATACTTACATGAAAACAAGTGTTAAATGAATCATTAAACCCACATTTTTTTTAATAGCAGACTAAATTTATTTTGTTTAACAAACATGGATAATGCATATATAGAATCTGAGAAAAGGAAGATGTTTCAAATATACTTAAAATCTTCTGCAAAATAGTATACTATCATAGAATCATAGAAATGTCTGGGTTGGAAGGGACCTCTAGAGGTCATCTAGTCCAACCCCCCTGCTGAGAGCA
>JANHGN010007645.1:0-17223 GCA_024605025.1 Megaceryle maxima | reverse complement strand
GCATTAATTAGGTTCCAGGGGCTCTCCAAGGGGCTGCTTCGTAAAGTTTGGTTTATTAGGAGCTGTCAAGTTGAAATTATCATGGAGATGGAGGGTAGAGGCTCTTCAAGCTGGCCTTGTAAAAGATGGGGGAGGCTTGTGCCTGAACTTTATTTTGAAAGCAGGGTGAGACAGAGCTGTGCTTCCCCTGAAACCCTGCACCTGGATGGGTGCAGAGTGCTTTGCCACTCTCCTGCTGACCATGAGAAACCACCACTGACAGCAGTCTGGCTGCGTTGGGCTAGTGGTGTCCAGAGAAAGCTAAGGAGAGAAGAACAGAGGACCCTTACCTCTTTGTCCAAGCCCATCCCTGGCAGCCACAGAGAGACTGCTCAGTATCCAGCTTGTCCTTCCCTTTGAAGACTCAGTGAGCGGCCAAGCAGGGAATTGTTGTGACCATGCAGACTGGGGAAGCTGGGAGGATGAGGAGGGGGTGAGGCAAAGGAGAGTTGGAAAACCAACTCTCTGGTTTATGGCACTTGAAATGCTGTGAGGGGAGGACTGATTTTCAAACAATTGCCAAGACACTTGGAGTATAAGGAGAGGCTTTCCATAGCAAAGGATATTATGCTGTTACTGTTAATGTCTTTCTTCCATCTCATTTCTTAGTAATGTAAAGCATGCAAAGAATCCTCTCATTGATGGATGTGAAAGATGCCTTTTCTATGATGGGGTGGCCAGTGGGGTACTGACTAGGCTCTTGAATGGAAGCTCAAACAAGTGTTTTCAAGGGCCCCAGTGCCTACTTAAAAACCTGACATTTTTTTGCTGCTGGCAGCACCTGGTAATAAAGTTAAACAAGGAAAACGAATGAGCTGGAAACTTCCTTACAGAAGTGAAGTCTGAAAACTTAAGTTTGGTGCTTGCTTGATCCCAGAGTGGTTTTGTTCTGCAGAATATCACTGCTTCCCTGCTTTACAGCTGCCTGCTCCATCTGGCAAGTAGTTGTACTCTTGCTTGAGTGATGAAGTTCAAGAAGTGCTCAGGAGAGACAGGAGGCTCTTTATCAGCAGCTGCAACTGGTGCAGAGCAGTTTCCTCTCCCCTGGGTGCTTGGGGACTTGCTTCTTTCCCTTCACCATCATCAGGGTAAGACCTGACATCAGGATGAGGTTATGTTGGTGTCAGCAGAGCTGAAGCACCCGGAGCAAATGCCTTCTTGATCCTACAAAAAAACTGCCACGTTGAAACAAGCACATCAACGTGAGCAGCAGGGTAGGGAGCTCATGCCAGATGTGCTGCAGTGTTCCTGCCCCCATGCTGGGAATGCTGAAACTGGCCTTGTGGGGTCAGAGCTGTGATTCACCTCCCCCTGCCTTTGGTTTCCCATCTGGGAGCAGTGATACTGGGCTCCTCTGCAGGTTTGCCCATTAAATGTTTCTGTCAGAGCCAAGCATGATGAGCTGATTGCAGTCAGTTATGTTCAGGGCTTCCCCTGGGGCCCCACTCTGGAAAATGTACCCAAGGGCATAACCTAAAAAGTTGTACTGTAAATGAAGCCTCTTGGATGCATTTCACAAGAGTGAAAGTGGTGGGTATGCATCCTTGCACCTAGTGGGACCTTGCCCAGCTCAGCTTGCTCTGTGTGTGCCCGTTGATCTTACTGCAGGCTGCCTCGCTTTTCAGCCCCGTAACACGACTGACAATGCCAGGAGACCTGAGCTGTATTCAGAATGTGCTGCTCTGTTCAAATTAACTCTCTTCACGGCTACTTTTTTAGGAGCAATTTTTTCACTTCAATTTCAAAGCACCCTCTGCTTTCTCTCTCCGATATCTCCTGAGCGGTTTTCCACTCCTGTTTGCAGCACACATCTACAGAACCATGGCATCAGCCTGTTCACAGTCTGCGCACACGCAGCTTCTTTGATGCTGTCTTGAATGTCTTCTCTCCACACACTTTAGCTTCTCATCGATTCCCTGTTTGCTCTCCTTAGACTTAAATACTCTGCCGTGAACAGTACTTAGATGCTTAGACTTAAAGCAGCTCTGAAGTTTTGTGCATCCCTCATGTCCTTGAAGGCTTTAAAAGTAGAGGCAGCAGGGGCAGCCCTTGGGGGAGGGAAAGCACTGTTGACAAGAGGACTTCTTGACAGGTTTTGACCAGCATTCTCCTCCCCTGGTTTATGCATGAAGCCCCAGCCCCTCTGCTGCCCTGCTGGTCTCCACCAGTGTGAGTGGCCTTGAGTGCCTCGAGCAGGCAATTTTTCTTTTGGTGCATTCTCAGCCCTCCAGTCAGAGTGGTAGCCAGCCTAGGTGTCCCAGCATGCCCAAGCAGCAGTTTTGGCTATCTATCCTTTTGTGGGGGACCTGTATGATTTTTCTAGCTACTGTATCACATGGGATGCTTCTCCTGGGGTAAGAAACTACATATTCCCCTTTGCACATCCAGACTGTGTCCTGTTTTGAGAACAGTCCTGAACAGTCAGGCAGAGAGATGGCCCAGCCCCAATTACCATAAATCCCCTGCCTCTTGCCTTCATGAGCATTGGTTCAGCTGATGGTCCAGGGGTGTCTTCTACTGATGGGGCACAGCTGGACACAATGGATTTGCTCTTCAACATGACAGTGACCTGCATAGCCAAATGGTGCAGCAATGACCATGTAAAGGAAACAACTTCAGTAACATAAACACAGCTATTTCTTGCCATGGTATTTTACCTTATGAGATTAATAACTCTGTGTCAGCAAAATAAACCAGGACAATTTTCTGAATGCTTTTCCAGAACTTTGGTTCATAAGGGGCTGATTATTTGGGGGGTTCTACCTGTTCTGACATTGGTCAAAGACTAAATTCCTGGGTTCACTGAATCTGCAATCTGCTTTCTTACAGCCATATTGCAAGTTTCAGACATGCTGAGGCTATGGCTCAGGGTCTTTTATTTTAAATAAAAGATTAGATGGCCCTGGGACCCAACTTTTTACTTGCTTAAATAGAAATTTCGGATGCTGTTAAGGAAAATTCCTAGTTTTCCCTGTCCCATATAATGGAGAAGCAGAGAGTGCAGATCTTGTCCCATATAATAGAGAAGCAAAGAGTGATGGTTCCGTAGCTCATCCTGCTGCAATATTTCCTCGATCCTTAAGAAGTTCATGAAGGCAATTTCTTAAGAAACAACAGATAGCTCATTTCACTTGGTTTTTCTTCCACACAGCAGTCAGATTTGCCAGTTGCTTTGTGGAGGAAGCAGTATCATAAGCGTTTAGGGTGAAGGTGGAGCTGATCTTGCACTTGGTTGCACAGAAGGAGCTGATCCTCATCCCTGGTGTGTGCTGCTGGCAGTATGGTCATCTCCTATTCCTTGTGCCAGCATCAAACCTGCTGTGTGCCAGCTTGGTTTGTTAAACCTGCAGCAAATGAACCCAGTGGAAGGGAATAGTTAAAGGTGAGTGTTGCGAGCTAGCTCCTGGATGGATTCACTTGGGTCTTTCTAAGGGGATTTCATCTTTGCACAGAAGGCAGCACTGACAACCTGAGGCTGGCATGGCTGGTGCAGGCAGCATCCAAAAGACCTTGTGATCCTGCCTGAGGGCTATCTGGAGAGCCTACTCTCTGGATGGCAAGAAAATGGCATTTCATAACATCCCTCAGCATCTCCTATCTCTGTGCATAGCAGCCAGCTTTTCAGCTGCTGAAAATGCTCAAGTCAAATACAGCACGTGCTACAGGGTGCTGTTGTACTCTTAGCATGCACCTACACCAACTTCTCCAGTATTTTTTGATGACACCCTGTTAGGAAATTTGACCATTAATGGCCAGCCTCTAGAACACCATGGGAGTTTGTGTGTGGTGCTGCTGTATGTGTTATGACTTGCTCTTTGGGTACATTTAATTACTTTTTTTTTCCCTAACTGATGGAGCGCTCCTTTGTTTGAAATCTTTCTGACGAGGAGTTGATTAAATATCTTGGTATGTTATTTTTTTCTTTCTTTATCCTCGGTGGCTGTAGCTTGGTGCTGAATTTATTTTCCAGTGATCCTATCTCCATATTTTAATTTACAAGTGATCAGTGAGCCATATATTGCTTTCTGACAGCAGGCACAACTCATGCTGAGAATCTTTTATTCCTCCCTCCCTTCCTCTCTCTCCTGCAGAACTTCTACATCCATTTCAGGGTTTGGCAGGAAGGTTTATGGGTTCAGGTTTGTGAAGCATTTTGCTTTGGGATATTATTTGTTTCTTGCTGTTCTTCAGAGAGACATGGTTTCTGTTTCTTGGGGAAGCTTTTTCTTTTTCCAAGTCAGTGGCATGTCCCAGCTGGTGGTCTTTGGCTTATACATAGCTGGACCTTGGAGGCTGTGGACTTCCCAGCTTTCTCCATCCCTGCAGCTACACACACAGCCTTTTCCATCTATGCTCACAGATGTATGGCTTCTGGGCTTTAAAAAGACTTTCTGGGTCACATATGCATGCTTCCCTGAGGCCCTTCTTGCTTACCTGCTAGTTTGTTAGCTGCTCCACAGTGTGGCATGGCTGGTAATCCCAGGCTGTCCCCTGGCTAAGCAGATGTCCTTGGCATGGCCTGCAGTCCTTGTGCCACAGAATGACGAAGCAATGGACATGACCTGCTACCTGTGTGCATGGGAGGTCAGCAGTCAGACTGTGCTGCTTTCGGCGGGGGAGAGGCACCAGGCCTCTTGTAAGTAGGTTTAGCTGATGCAGTGCTCACCTTCTACGGGGCTGAAGCTGGCAGGGGTACAGAAGAGCAGGTGGGTCCAGCACAAGTTTTGAGGAGAGTTGCCCATTGTGCTTTGCCACAGCACCCTGTGGTAGCATCGTGAGTGCATCAAGCCATGATTCCCCAAGCTGCAGTCATACAGTGTTCTTCAGGGCATGTGCCTGTGCCTGGGGCTGAATTTTGGGCTGGGACTGTGGGAATGGGTGCTGGTCAGCATGGATCAGCACAGCTGTTTGGGTGCAGCAGCAGGCCGGGAAGCAGGGGAATGTCTGCACCTGCTAGGCTATGGACTTTGTGTCAACTTGCTGAACATACTGAAATACGGGTCACTTGGTGGGTTTTTTTTGGCCTCTTTCTGTCATGTAGCTGATTTTCAGCAAAACATGAACATTGCTTACACTCAGGCTCAAGCCTCTCAAACCCCAGAGGAGTGGGGTAGCATTTAGATGACACCCAGCGTGATGTCAAGGGGCATGGCCTGGGTGGGTGAAGACATGCCTGTTCCTTCCCACTCTGCACAGGGGCTCTTCTTTGGCACAGCCCTCTCTGGAAGGACCATTGTACCTCTTGGGGAAGTTGGGCAGGGAAGAGCAGAGACAGATTAATAGCCTGTGTGCAAGCAGATGGTACTGATCCTGTGAGGGGGAAGGGGGGAAGAAAGGGTGACCCACACCCACATCTAGACTAGCAGTCATTTGGTTTGGTGGCTTGTCCAGATACCTATGTTCTCTATACCAAAAGGGAGGAGCATGCAAAAGTGAGGGTTTAGCTTTACAAAATTATTAGGGTAGAGAAGTTACAGGAAGTTGCAAAGATGGTAGAGCTCCAGCTGTGGATCTTTATTGCTGCAAACAGGCATATTCTGCTTTTATTTGTAACTTTATTTTTATTTGCAATTTATTTTTATTTCCAACTCAGAGCAGCCCACTTGCAAGTAGGGCCTAAGCAGTTTGTGTACTGTAGAAACTCTTGGCTTTGTTCTGAAACTAGCAGCGCTGAAGGTCAGGATGGCAGGTTGGTGTTCAAAGTTGAAGTCTCAGCTCTTTTACCTGCATGCATGGGAGGGGACAGCAGCTGAGCCTTCCTCAGGAAAGGGTTAATGTTGTCTCTTCTTCCCATGGAGCTGCTCTCCCAGTAATTCAATCATGTCAGCCTGTTTGCAGGCAATAATTCATTGTTACAGGAACACTACAGTGAAGTGACAAGTTAATAATGGCAGTAATAATGGCAGGAAAGTCTAATGCTATTTCCCTTCCTCCTGCTCCTGTTGCACCAGCAGCCTCACATGTTGACTAATGCAATTTGCAGCCTTGCTAATCCAGTTTCAGGAGGAATTGTGTTCTGTTGAAAGAGAATAGCAGGATTCGAGAGCTAAGATACCACCATCTCTGGAGGGGCTGTCCCAGCACTCAAAGGCTTTGTTTTGCTATGATTTCTATGCCACAGTTAAGGCTAATGAGCAAGCTCCTCCTAGGAGCCTCTCATCTTCAAATGCCTTTCCTGGTTCCCCTTCTCTGAAACAGCTCGCACATCTTCCCCTTTGGAACATTGGCTCAATTTCAGCTAACCTAGTAAATGTGAGTCACTAACCCCTTGCCATGCTGAGTCAGAAGACTTGACATGTACTTGCTTGACTTCTGTTGCCCCAGTTCCCCATGGTCATTAACCCAGATGTCCTTGCAATGTCTGTGGAGGTGGAGGAGGTCCAGTTCCAGAACTGGCTGGCAGAGGGCCGAGCATTAGTGCATGTGTAAGCCTGTGGCACGGCAGTGACCTGCGCACCTGACTCTTGAATCCCAGGTGAACATCCCCTGGAGGAATTTGGGCACCGAGTGCCTTTTTTTAGTCCCTAGTGTGGGTAATGATGAAGCTCATCTGGGTTGTGACCTCAGGCTGAGGGGTCAGCTGAATTTGTACCAAGAGCCTGGCCAGTGCCCTTCAGGGTTGGACACTGAGAGCAGTGGGGAGAGATGGGTTCCTTGCAGGAAGAGTTGCCTTGGGGCCATGCTTCTGGAAATGAATCTCTCCTGATCAGCCTGCTAAATTATGTAACTGGTGTTAAACAGAGCCTGGGTTGGGTTGGCCTCATTTTGCTTCCCCCCCAGCCCAACAAACACCTTAGTACAGTGAAATCCCAATGGGGGCTTTTAAAAGTAGGACTTTCCCCAGGAAAACTTTTTGCAGCACTTCATCAGTTCTCTCCAGATGAGTATGTCTTCTGGAGCTCTCCCCAGAGAGAATCAGCCTCCAAAGTGGGACACCACCTCCCCACTATGGTGACAGTGCTCCTAGGAGACAGTGTGGGCTGGTGGTGACCGTCCTTCTGCACCACAGCCACCGACACATGCAGACCTGCCTCCTTTCTCTGCCTGCAGCCCCCTCCTCTGCTGCAGGGCAGCATGCTGGGGTTTTGTATGGGGCTTTTCTGGGGGGAGGGTGTCTTCAGCTGCAATTAAACATTGCCATTCTCCTGGCTCCCAGATGGGGAGTAAACTCCAGCTGTTGTATTTCCTTGCTTTCTGCAAGGGAGATGATGTAAGGAGTCTGAGACAGAGCATCTTTTTATCACACCATTTTTAGTTACAGATTGCAAAGTGCTTTGGTAAAGGTAAGTGTTGAAATCCCTGCGTGGTGATTAGGAAACTGAGGGGAGGAAGCCAAGCTTGTTCACCATGACAGCAAATCAGCAGAAAAGCTGTGAATCACATCCCTCTCCTCCTCTTATGACTGCTTTCCCTTCCCCCAAATATTTGTGCTTACCAAATGCCCAGCTTGAGGAGACTGATGGCCTGTTCGATGGTTTGTAGAAAACCCCCACCATATATATCAGCTTGTAGAGCACCTAGCCATGTTGTACCCTGCTAGGGTTGTGAGGTGTCTCACCTGGCCTCCCAGCCCAGGTCCAAACTTTGAGGACCAGAGGCTGCCACAGGTCTCATGAGACGGTGTGTGTCCCTGCAAGCAAGTGGGGACTTCTTTCTTCAGTCTGGGTACTAGTGCTGCAAAAGGACTGTGATGCCAGAGGACTGTCTGTGAAGTGCAGTGTCTAATAAGTGAATGACCTTGCTGTGGACACACAGTGTCTTTGCCAGCTGTCCCCACCCTAATAGTCATGTAACATCCCCCATGTCCTGGCCAGGGTCCAGCATGAGTCATTACCCATTTAACCTCTCAGAGCTCCTCCAGCAGATGCATTGGGATGCCCTTAGTGGGGTGGGAGAGCATGTCTGTGCATTCAGAGAGCTGATGTCTTCTGTCCCAGCACTGCCCAAGCACCACTGCAGCATTCAACACCTGCACCTGTTCTTCACCCAGGCTCTCTGGCTTCACAGGGGCTGGGAGACCAAGCTAGCTTAAAAAAACCCTCTGAGGCTTGTAACTGTGACTTGTTGCCAGTGTAAATTGAAAGCCTTAATAGTGTATGTAGGGCCTATTACAGTACATCAAGGCATGATATCCGCTTTACTGGCACCCTCCTGGGAGCCAGGAGACATTGTGGCAACAGGATTATGGTTTGCAGATGATATGCATGATAACTTCACCTAGACACATGCACCTGTTTCCCTCACTAAGCAGATGTTCAGAAGGCTGTTAAGAGAACATCAGCCTCTTGACAGCACAGCAGAAAATGCCATGTAACTGCCTGTTCACATCACTGCACCCACCACCTCCACTGCTTGACAGAGGGCTGGAGCACCCCTGCCCTGGCACATGGAAACCCCAGCCTCTGGGGCACTGGATCATATTGGCATTTGAAGGCCAAGCCCTTTTCTGCCTCTCTGCCCAGGCAAATCTCCAAGCCAGGAAAAGGAGTTTCCCCTGTGTCAGGAGGGCGAGGTTTGACTGGCTCAGAGCCTGGGGTGTCAGTCTTCTTGCACTCGCACTCAGGCATCAGCAGTTACAATCATTTGCATGTCATGGCAGGAATCTTTAAACACGACCTGTCAGGCTGCATAGGGCATAGAGGGATCCACTTTGCACTGGAGTAAACTTACCACCAGAATGGAAAGAGCCAGACTCTCTGGCATTGTGTTACCTGGCATTAACACCACCATCACTTCAGGATTTTTTTTTTTCCCCTTCCCTTTTAAAATCATTTTTTCCAAATGGAAAATGATCTTTTTGGATTAGTTTTCACATCTGTGAACAGTGGTTGGTGGTCATCCCTGTGAGAGAGCAGCAGTGTGAGCTGCCCCACACAGCTTTGCGTATCTTAACTGGAGTGGAGGCAGAGGATCTTTTCCCTATATGAGCAAGCAAGCCAGCCTGAAGGTGAAGCTGCCCCTTGGCAATCTGTTTTCCACAGTATTCACAACTCAGCATTTTTCAGCCCGTTGTCTGTAAAAGCCATGAGTTACTTCTATAGGATCTGCAAAAGGTAATGAAGAAGAGGTTGGTGCATGTTTGCTATGCAGGAGCTAGCACCTGGATGGGGAAGCATTTGGTGTTCACAGATTGGAAAAGACTGAGAATGTCCTTTCCCCTTCTGTGAGAGGGAGACAAAACCAGCACTTGCATCTTTCCTGGTGTGCCTCAGTTAGGAAGGTAAGTCATGTTAGATGAGAAGTGCAATGGCAAGGGTTTCATTACATATCACTGATACCTCTAATCTAGATGAAATTTTGCCACTGTGTTACAAACTGGTGCAAGTGCATGCAGTCTAGCAAAGGGAAGACCTGTAATTCCCTGCAAGGGCCTGCTGCTCTGACTGGTAGCAGCAGTAGAAGCAATTATCTCATCTTGATCTGGGGAACTTCACATGCATGGCAAGTTCCTGCATGCTGGCGGCAGTGGCTGCCAGAGAGGGCTTGGAGGACTGGAGTGTGTGTGTGGAATTGAAGATCTCATTTTTGCCAGAGAAGACATCTTCCCAAGTGTCAAATGGAAGCAGGGAAAGCTGCAGGGAGGCAGCTTGGATAACCTCAGGGGTATGTGCTGTTTGTACACAGAGAGAATTGCCATGATTATGGTCCAGGAGCAAGCCCTCACTGTTTCAGTGAAATACATCTGTCACATACAAGGTGCAGGTCTGTTGCCTTGAACACCAGGCTTAAAATTACTCTGTGTGTGTCCTACTCATTTTCATCTTGTGGAGGTGCCACAGTGTGGGAAGAGCAGTGGGAGGGATGCTTGCATCTCAGCAGCTCTGGTCTGTGCATACCCTGGCCTTGTCTCTGTGTGTGTTGATATTGAGCAACCCTGCCACACACAGCATGTGTATATGCTGCATTTTAATAGATATAGGGCTACTGACTTAACATACACAGTTGCTATAGTAACAGAGGTTTCCTTAGTAACGGTTGCAGAAAATAATCCAGTACCAATTAAAAATAAAGTGTTTGGAAAGGGGGCTGGGGGAGAAGGGAAACTGCTGAGAATCACCTTCCCCTTTATTGGTTCATCTCCCAGGGACTTGGAAGATTGATTAATGCTTGAAATAACCTTTCTTCACCAACAGTTAAAAAAAGGCAGGATGAATGTGAAAGCTGTGGCTGAGGCTGATGTCCTGAAGTGAAACAAAGGGGAAGGAGAGCATCTGGGGTATGGCAGATATACAACGGGGTGATGCTAAATCTCTTCATTAGGTTGAAATCTCCAGGGAGGAAAAACAAGGGACTATTTCCCTCATTCCCTCCTTCCACTGTCTGTATGCCATACCCATAGCACAACCACAGAGTCTTTATTAGCATACTGATTAAAGTCATGGGCAATCCAGGCTCCAGGGGAATGTCTAATGCATTACCAGGATGCCTATCTCAGATGCTGTGTTAAAAGCAGAAAGCATTGCTGTGGTGGGAGTTCCTCCCTCCTGTGCAGTGTTGTTTGTCTCTGCCCATCCTCTGTCTCTGCGCCATCGCTCGTTGCTTGCGCCGACAGGCATCTGAGCTCCTGGGGCCCAAGGGGAGCTGGAGGCAAAGCATGATGCAAAGTGAGAGTCTGTGCCTTGGTGAGAGAGGAGAGACAACGTCGCTTCCTTGCAAACATGGGATGTGTGGGATGTGTTTCCAGGGTGTGGGTGGGCACAGCTTCCCTGTCAGCCTTCAGTCATTCATGCCTGTGGTGCCACATTTGTGTTGTGCCACTCATGCCCAGAGCACTCGCTGGGTTTTGCTAAGAGATTTACCAGTGGCCAGCAAAATCCCTTCAGCTGGCAGCAGGGCAGCCTGCCCCCTTTCAGAGGGGAGCTGGTGGTATAGCTCTGGGTGGAGTGGTATGTCCAGCCAGGAGCTGCTCCCCTCCTCCGCTGTGTAGCTGGCAGGGCTCCAGGGCACAGCGGAACACAAGTGTCACAGGAGGGCACTTCATGTCCTCCCCTGAAGATGGGAATGCCCCTGGTCGAGGCTCTGGCAACAGGCATAGCCTGAGCACATGCAGCAAAGGCTTCATGTGCTGGGAGGGAGGAATCAGAAAACAGCGTGTCCCTCTCCCCACAGGGACAAGCACTAATGATACCTCCGTGTCATCCTCAGTGCTGTGGGACCACTTAGCTACCCATGTTGGAACTGCAGTCACTCTTTGGAAGCTGAAGGAGGTGACATGCTTGTGGCTTGTCCCAGGCTGTGTGGTCCATGGTGAACCTCTAGTCGGATCTCCTGGCTGCTGGAGCAGAGCTTGCTTCTACTGGTCCTTTCCAGTCTGATGTTTTCTCTTCTCTTCTAGTTGTGCCCAGGTTTGCTCTGTTGTGGTTTAACCCTAGCTGGCAATTAAACTCCACCCACCCTCACAGTGGGAAGGAGGAGAGATCCAGAAGAGTAAGACTGAGAAAATTCATAGGCTGAGATAAAGATAGTTTAATAGGTAAAGCAAAAGCCATGCACATAAGCAAAACAAAACAAGGAATTCATTCACCAATTGCTCTTGGCAGGCAGGTGTTCAGCTATCCCCAGAAAAGCCAGGCTCCATCACATGTGATGGTTACTTGGGAAGACAAACACCGTCAGTCTGAATGTCCTTCCTTCCTTCTTCTTTCCCTCAGCTTCATACACTGAGCATGACCTCACATAAACTGGGGTATCCCTTTGATCGATGGGGTGCAGTCATCTTGCTGGGTTTGGTGCCTTAGACCACAGTGAATTAAGAGAGGGAATCTTTTAAAGGACAAACCGTGAAAGAGCAGCCTCTTTGCTGAGGGACATGGTGGGAGGATCCAGTAGCAGAGCAAGGAGTGTAAGAAGAGAGAAGATGTGGTAGGAGAACATCTAAGCACCTTTGTCTTAAAGGTTCAGTACAAGTGGCAGTCAGTCAGGAGCAGCCATGTCTGCAGATGGGGGAGGACTCTCTGAGGTGAGTTTCTTTTCTATGTTAATGATCCACATCTCCTCATCCTTCTCTGTTTCTCCCTCCCTCACAGTGACCAAGCTGCAGGTGAGCAAGTCGAAGCGGAGCATTACTCTCGTGGAGAACAGGCCCATCCCCCTCAACTGCTCAGTGAAATCCCAGACCAGCCCCGACTCGCACTTTGCCGTGCTGTGGTACGTCCACAAGCCCTCTGATGCCGATGGCAAGCTCATCCTGAAGACCACCCACAGTTCAGCCTTTGAGTACGGCACCTACGCGGAGGAGGAAGGGCTGCGGGGCCGGCTGCAGTTTGAGCGCTCGGCGTCAGGGGGGCTTTTCAGCCTGACAGTGCAGCGGGCGGAGGTCCGAGACAGCGGCAGCTACTACTGCCATGTGGAGGAGTGGCTGCTCAGCCCCAACCATGCCTGGTACAAGCTGGCAGAGGAGGTTTCAGGACGGACGGAGGTCACCGTCAAGCAGCCAGGTACCACATGTTGCGCTGGTGGGATCTTCTTGGTACCAACTCTTACGCACAGCTCACAAGCTCACCAAGCTTTTCTGGAGTAACAGGGATCTTCTACTCTTCTTTCTGCTACAGCCTTGTCATCCCCTCCTTGCATCCTCATGCCTACACATCCCTGCACAAAGAGGGATGTTTTTCCCTCTTTGATGTGACCTTCCTCCATTCAGTCAAGGTTGGCATGCATTTCAGTGTCCCCACAAGAAGGCTGTCCATCCTCCATGATCTAGAAAGCTACTATATTCAGCCAGGTTTCTTTATCCTTAAGAGCATCATGTAGCAAGAGTGTCAACTAGCGAGCTACTGAGAGAGGACTGTTGTGTGCCTGTGTGGGAAAGCATTTTTATGTTTTGCACACAGTTCAGTTTTACTCCATGCCTGTATTGTGGCAAGCACAGGGAGCCTTGTCTCTTTTTCCTCTGGTCTGCACTTGAGATGTGAATAACGAGTTTAATGAGGTGGGGAGCTGGCTGCCAGGAAAGGAGAAATCTGCTCTGCTAGTGGTTTCCGTGGCAGCAGACATCACTGGTAAAGGAGGGGTGATGGAGGAGATAGAGATAGCCCCCAAAAGCTGGGGACAGAGCCGTGATGCAAAGGAGGGAGGCAGGGAGGCAAGCACTATCTGAGAGCAGTCTGGCCCTCGTGTGCTGCTGGGGCAGAGCATTGCTGCTTCATGAAGAAGGCTGCCTTGTTCCCTCTTGCTGCAGGTGCCTGTTTCTGGAGGATAAAATCCCTCAGGCAGGAGGGACCTGGATAGCAGGGCTAAATGCTAAATAGAGGATGCTCAATGTATTTGTCTGGGTTTGACTGGCCTGACACAAGCTCTGTTTATGGGGGTGTGAGAGGGATATTGAGTATGGTCCCCAGCACACCTTTACCTGGTCACACAAGAAGCACACCAGCCCACAGTGTGCTGCTTACTACAGGTCCCAGCTCCTCATTTCTTTCTGAAAAGTTCTGAGATGGCTCTGGGGCAGTCAAGGGTTGGGGAGATGTGATCTACCCCCTCTTTTGCATTGCTTATCTCTCTCTGGGAAGTACGATGCCTGTTGCTCGCTGCAGTGGCTGTACCAGGAAAGTCCATACTGTGCCTGGAAAGAAGTCATGAAGGAGTTAGGAGCATCCGACACGTCATTTCGTGTAAAAGAGCTGATTGCAGTCACCCCCTCTGTATCAATGAAATTGTGGAGCAGAAACCAGGGACATTCCCAAGGCAGCAAAACACTGTGTGTGACTTTGCCCTCATGCCACTTCTCATTTTGCAGTGGTGGTTCCCTCTAATCAGCCATCTTTTCTCTGCCTTATTTTTTTCCCCTTTTCCTATAACAGGAGGCCTTACTGGTTCAGTTGTGACAGGGCTACTTCCCTGCCCCGGGAGGAGAATGAGAAAAGACTGAGGTGTGACCTCCCTTCACAAGCTGTTTGTGCCCTTAGAACCCTCCAGGTCCTACTGGGAGATTGTGGGTTTCCAGTTCCCTATGCTGAATGGGCCATTTGTGCCACCTAGCCTGAGATTTTCAGAAGACCCTAAAAATCCCAAGTCTGATTTTGTTTTCCTCCTCTTCTTTTTTTTTTTTTTTTTTTCCCCCCAATCTTAGTTTTTCCTCCTCCTCCTCATTTCTTTCATCACACCCCAGGGTTATGACTATGCGGAAAGGGCTCTTGAGGAGATAAAGGACCCTTGCAGCCCTCAGTCACCTTGCATTTCTAACGGCCTTTTCCTACAGATAACCGCCTGCAGGTGAACCAGACCCACAAGAACATAACGGTGCTGGAGAACCAGTGGGTGACCCTGGAGTGCCTGGTCAGCAGCCGGACCAGCCCTTCATCCCAGCTTTCAGTGGAGTGGTATGTCTGGCGGCCAGGCCACCCAGAGAAGGAGGCAGTGGCCCGATTGAGCCGGCAGAGCACCCTGCGCTACGGGGACCTGGCAGCACTGGGTGACCTGCGGAGCCGGCTGCACCTGGAGAGCCCATCTCCAGGTCTCTACCTCCTCTCCATCCAAAATGCCACTGTGCGGGATAGTGGGGCCTACGACTGCCGTGTGGAGGAGTGGCTTCTCGACCCCAGTGACCGCTGGTACAAGCGGGCAGAGGACCTCTCTGGACTCATCACGCTCACCGTGAAGCAGCCAGGTGAGGAGGATCTTGCACCAACAGCTTTGAGTAGCGCTCTGCCCTCTTGGACCAAAGACAAGTCACCATCTGTCTGTCATTGACAGTGGGTCTGGGCAGAGGGCAGAACTGCTGTGCTACAGACGATGGTGATGCTTTCTTGCATGTCATCTTGGGTGTGCCCTTGGTTTTCTGGAAGGGGCATAGAGGAAGGCCTGCAACCACAGCTAGATGGGCTTTGGATTTTGTCACTGTTGCATCCACAGATGTATTCTTTTACAGCATTTCTGGCAGATTGAATAGGATAGGCTTCTGACTTTATTCACTTTTTGATTGAGAATGAGATAGAAGTTATCTGTGCTTTCCCAGCATGTGCTCCAGGGGCAAGGTCAATGTATGAAACAAGGGCAGCAGAGGAGGTCAAGAGCCTTGCTAGTGTTCAGGTAGTATCTCACACTGTTGCTTCCTGTTCTGTGGGTGAAGAAGCAGATGTGGGGTGTACAGCTCAAAGAGTTCATATGTTGGCTGGGGCAAGGGCTCAGGCTTCTTGGGGCAGGAGTTGTCTGTGAGGAGTCTGCCTCTGTATAGACAAGGGGCTACTTACAGGCTTCCTGGCCACCCTCTTGCCAGTGATAATGGTTGAGGTGGGTCCTACTGTCTAACACCACCGTTTTGGCCATGCCCAGACACAGGGAGGCCATCAGGGAAAACCACAGGTGTGTCTTTCCAAGATCTAGTGAGGAAAAATGTGCTACAGAAGTTCAAACCAGGGAGGAAACTCAATTTCAAAGTGTTTTGAATAGACTTAGAGTACAATAAGAATAGAATTAGAGTACAATAAGAATAGAATAGAATAGAATATTTCAGTTGGAAAGGACTTACAGTGATCATCTGTCAACAGTCCAACTGCCTGACTGCTTCAGGGCTGAGCAAAAGTTAAAGCACATTATTAAGGGCGTTGTTCAGATTTCTCTTGAACACTGTCAGGACACATCAACCACCTCTCTAGCAAGCCTATTCCAGTGTTTGACCACCTTCTTGGTAAAGAAGTGCTTCCTGATGTCCAGTCTGAACTTCCTTTGACACAGCTTTGAACTGTTCCCACACATCCTATCACTGGCTCCCAGGGAGAAGAGCTCAGCACCTCCCTCTCCACTTCCCCTCCTCAGAAAGCTGTAGAGAGCAATGAAGTCATACCTAAGGCTCCTTTTCTCCAAACTAGACAAACCCAGAGTCCTCAGCCACTCCTCAAAGGACATACCTTCCAGACAGCTTTATTGCCCTCCTCTGGATGCTTTCAGGGACCTTTGCATCCTTAAATTGTGGGGCCCAGAACTGCACACAGTATTGGAGATGAGGCTGCACCGGTGCTGAACACAGTGGGGTGGGATAATGCCCTCTTTTGACCAGCTGCTTATGCTCTGTTGGATGCACCCCAGGGTGCAGTTTCCCTCAGCTGCCAGGACACACTGCTGACTCCTACTGATGCTGCTGATGACCAGCACCTCCAGATCCCTCTCTAAAGAGCTGCTTTCCAGCCACTCCTCTCCCAATTTATACTTGTGCCCAGTATTCCTCTGTCCTAAGTGCAGAATCCAGCATTTGTACTTGTTAAATTTCATCCCATTAATCATTGCCCAATGCTCTAATCTATCTAGATCCCTCTGCAAGGCATCTTGTCCCTCAAGAGAGTCAGCAGCACCTTCTAATTTAGTGTCGTCAGCAAAATTGCTAACGGTGCATTCAACTCCTGGATCCAGATAATTGGGAAATATATTGAAAGGGACTGGCCCTGGAATTGAGCCCTAAGGAACACGATTGGTGACCAGTTAACATTCAGATGTACCCCATTCACTACAATCCTTTGAGCTCTTTCCTTCAGCCAGTTCTTCACCCAGCACACTGTGAACCTGCTCATCTCACAGTTGGACAACTTATCCAGAAGGATGCTGTGAGAGATAGTATCAGAAGCTTTAGTAAAATTCAGAAAAACTGCATCCATTGCCTTTCCCATCATCCACTAGGTGAGTGACCTTAACATAGAAGGATATCAAATTAATTCATCAGGACTTTCCCTTTCTGAACCCATTTTGACTGTGCCTGATGATTGCATTATTCTTTAAATGCGTTTCAGTAGTACCCGATACAATCTTCTCCACAATTGTTCCAGGAACTGAGGTTAGACCAACAGGTCTGTAGTTTCCTGGGTCTTCCCTCACAGCCTGCTTATAAACTGGGACAACATCAGCTATCTACCAGTCAGCAGAGACCTCCCCAGGCTTGAAGACCTTTGGATGATGATAGAGAGGGTTCTTGCCATAACATCTATTAGCTCCTTTAGTACTCTGGGATGAATACCTGTCAGGCCCCACAGACGTGAACATTCAGCTGGTGCGAGTGGTAGCCACAAATGGGAAGTCACTGCTCCCACACTCATGGTCCTCCAGCTTGGATCTACCAGTATTATTGAAGACTGATGCAAAAAAAGTATTGAATGCCTCCCCTTTTTATGTCGCCGACAGCCCCCCCTCGGCTCCCGCCCCCATCGCACCACCACCCTATCTCCCTGCGTCACCTTGATATCGCACCACCACTTT
>JANHGN010007640.1:37197-39697 GCA_024605025.1 Megaceryle maxima | reverse complement strand
GGACCTTCTCTGAGTTGCCTCAATAAACCTCTTCTGAACACCTTCTGAACAGGGAAGATACTCTCCCAGCAGATTCCTGCAAGCAGCCAGTGCTCCTCACCTGAGAAACTGTCCTTACCAAAGGATGAAGAACCCCTCACCGTTCCACAGGGGAAGAGAAATGGGAGCAGGCTTACGGTGAGCAGTTCCTGGTAGGCTGCTTACTTACACGACACAAACCTGCCAAACCTAATGAAGCAATCTACCAATTTGCAAATGCCACAACAATCAGGTGATCTGTGTATGTCCAGCAAGTCTGCTGCGTTCCAGCCTTTGGGTTTCCTGGGTGCGCAGACGGCTCCAACACGTGCAGCAAGGCTCAGCCTAGCTGGGATACAAAGCATTTGCTGCATACTTTAGTATCAATCACACGTGCACAGCAGCTTTGCAAAGCAATGTATCAGATCTGCCAGTGGAAGATTATATCTGATGCACCTTAGCTCCATGTGAGCATCTGAGAAGGCACAGGTGCTCTTCTTTTTCTTTTTTTTTTTTTTTTTCAAAAAAATATACCTTTTTGTGATAACACCCTTAATTCTTCTAAGAAAATGGATGGGGCAAAACCTGTAGCTCCCAGACCATGCAAAGGTCTTGGAGCTGTGCTGTTCAGAATCGGTTCAGGAGCACGTTGCAAGATACACGCATACCCTTAAAACTTCTTTAGAACAGAATAAAATGCTAATGTACTTCAGGTGCATTTCTGAAGAATAAAAATCATGTTCAACCCAAATAAGCCTTATAGGATGGCTGTGAATTTATAAATGACACCACACATCGATAAACTAAAGACTTAAGTACTAATTTAAAAGACAGAACGCAGTTCCAAATTTTAGAAATAAATCCAGTAGGTTCTATTATATTACACATTAACAATATAAATATTTTAATATACTGTAAAATGTAGGTGTTCAATGACTCATGTTGGGTTTGTGCGCTGTGGACAACTCTCTTAACAACAGTGTTTATATTGTCATAACTAAGTTTTTTAATTTAACACCCCATTAAGATGAGGTGAGAGGATTCACACCTCTGTCAGCACTATTGTTTCAAGTCCATCTCCATCTGGGTGGAGATTCAACAAGACAGCATTCCCCCCGATTTACGGGGCTGTCACCCGGGGAGAGTGATGTCCCTGGCTTCTCTTCCCCCACGCACACCCAGGGAGAGGGCAGGTGGGCAAGGCAGCGCGCGCCTGTTAACGGCACATCGCTCACTCACGTGCAGCAAATACCGAATGACTACAAGTAACTGTGTTTTCATTAGCTTGGTACCTATCTGAGGAGTTAAATTCATCTTCCTGCTACCTGATTTTAAGTAAAAAAAGATATACAAAGTTAAAGACATAAGGTTTTTTTGAAACTATTGGCAGAAAGTCCAAAATGTTACCAAAATACAAGACATATGCATGTAAAACTAAATTCCAGCCATAGCTAAACTAATACCCACGGAATTCAAGTTGTTTCCACTCTGCCATCAAACCTTTCCAGTTTGAAGGTAGCAGCGAGTACCCAACGCATCACAGAATGGCCTCAGAAGCTTCAGAGCAAAGCCAAAAAGCTTCCACGTATCCTGAGGTTTTTCACAACGAAGACAATTCTGCGAGGTCTGGGATGACTTGAGCTCGCTCAGCTACCAGAGAGCTGTGGATATCCAGCACCTATCCTGACTGGGCCTTCAGGGAGGGCTCCTCTGCGCTGAAGATAAATCAAATAAATCCTACTCCATTTCTGCCACTGGCAGAGAAACTGCCATAATTCAGTTACCTTCAGACACAGCCATGAAAGGAAGGGAAGAAAAAGCGCCCGCCCGCCATGCCAAGCAGCATCCCACTATCTGCACGCCTCTTGAGCCTCCATGGGTGCAGAGCCCGAAGGTCCACTGTCACAGCTATCTTCCAGTGCCCATGCTGGGGTAAAGCCCCAAAACTTCCTACACTCAAGAGACAACAGCAGCCGTGGCGAAGGATGGCAGGCAGCCGTGAGAAGTCTAACCCTCCCTGTTCCCACAGCTCTCTGTTCAGCTGCTTGAAAATTGACCATGAGCATTTTGTCTTCTATGTAACGTGGGGAATTTGCCTCCCGTAATAATTTTGTCCCTTTCAAATGCAGAAACTTCAGAGCATTAGCAGTGCACAGGTGATGGGTCTATTCAGATTTTGCTTCTTTTCCTGGGTCTCGGAAAATCTACATTGTTGAGTAGCTTGTTACTGAATCAGGCACTTATTGTACGTACAGATTACATAAACAAGAAGGTCAATTTTGTTTCGAACCTATATGAATATGGTTCTGGGACTGAATTAACTACTGATTGAAAAGTTACACATTTTCAGCTAGCTAATCACATTTTATTTCACCGCCTGCAGACAGAAGTGCAATGAAATTAGCCATTTGTTTGTACATTTTGGAAAATGCCTTAACTCCAAGACTAAAGAGAAAACCAGGAAAAATTTAATCTATGTCCA
>JANHGN010007640.1:22197-32197 GCA_024605025.1 Megaceryle maxima | reverse complement strand
GGCCGGCCCTGCGGCTGGGTCCGGGAACGGGGAGGCCGCGCAGGGATGCGGTTTTCGGCCTCGGCCTTTACTGAGAGGCCGCCCCGCCGCGCCGGGGAGGTGAGGGGAGGGGACGGCCCGACCCGCGGCGAGGCCTCGGGGCGGCCCCCGCCTGGCACCTGCCGCTCTGGGCAAGAGGGACCGTCGGCGCCCGCGCTGCTTCCTCCGACCCTCGTGTGGAAAATAGTCCCTCGGGTAGGGCCTTAGGGAGTGCCCTGCCCTCACCAGTCACCAACTTTTCCTCACCGCCTTAGTTGTTCCCTCAGGACTCAAGTCCTCTTTGGTGAGGGGACCCGCCGGGCACGGAGGGAGGGGGTCTCGCTTGAGTCTCGCTGTTAAGGGCCCAAGTCCCTTTTCACGCGAATCCACACATGAAAAGTTTCACACAAAGTACATTAACAGATTTCAAACCTACTGAATGTCCACCTGTGCGGTTCCGGTGAGAAAACAGCCATCCCGCCGTACACACGGAGGAGACATGGCAGCCCCGGCCACCTCCCCACACACAGCCTGGGACAGGGAGGCCCCCGCACCAGCCCCTGGCCTGCACCAGCCTGCCACCCCTGCCTGCCACCCACCCGCCCGTGAAGGAAGGCAGCTTTTGGCTTGCAAGAACATACTTCAGAAAGTTTTCCATCAGGCAGAGTTATTTTGTTGCTTCTAAGGACCTTCTATCTTGTCTCCCCAGCTTCCCGCTGCAGGACAGAACACCCACCGTAACCAAGTGTGCTTTTTGGGACTAGCAAGCCTTAGAAAAATCAAAATTTTCAGAAACACTGCAGCAATCAGATAGGAGTAGGAACCAGCACTGCTTTCCTGCAACTGAAATATTTCTTTTGTCCTACCAAGTCATTAGTTGTGCTGGTAGCACTGATAACTTCACCCTCTAGGGTTGAAGAACTTTGTATTTTTAGTTTCTGATGGCAATATTAGCAGCTAGAACAACGAGATGTAATTCTTCTTCATAAATAAAACCCTTTCCATTCATTTCATCAATATAAATCAAGCTATTCAAACCACTTCTTTACACATCATCTTCATTAGCTGGAAATCTCTAAGTTTGGTCCTGTAATCAGCTAAGCTCGGAACAAGGCTAGAGGGGAAAGGCGAGGATTTAGTGCTTAAATCACTTTGCTAGTCCTAAATCCTGGGACTAATCTGTGCCAACTGAGACTTCACAATTGCTTCTACCTCTAGACTTTCCACCAAGAGCATCTCAACCACTCCGAAATAAATAGCTAGTTAAGGCACCCGTAGCAATGCTGTAGAGCAGCGTGGATCTCAGCAGGATCAATGGCACACACTAACTTCCAGGATACCACCTTTGTACCCAAGTTAATATATTTCTGCACCCAAGTTAATGTATTGAAACTCTGTCTCGGCTAGCTACGCCAACTGCAGCAGGAGTGATGGCTCCAGCACAGCCATCCCTACAAAAAATGGTGCATAAAACCAAGCAGTCCAAAGAACAATTCATGCAACATGTCTTGCTTCTGTAATCCGAGTGGGAGGTGCCTTTTTCCTCTGTGCCCTCCTCATTAGATGCGAATTACCTCCACCTACATGTTATTTTGCAAGGTCTTTAAAGTCCAAGCCACAGTCTCCTGCCTACTATTTGCCTCCATTATCAGGGGCTCCCTTCCTAGAACTGAATTTCTAGGCATGAGAAGTCATTGCCTTCTAAGTCAATGGATTCAAAATAGTTTCCTGGTAGTTTATTAAAACAGCTCTGAGCTTTTTTTTTTTTTTCCCCCCATTTTGGTAAAATATTTATTCTTTCTTTAAAGAGGAGTTTGATAGATGTAATCATCTAAAGAATGTCCTGCCAGTTTTAAGTTAGTCACAGATCCAGCCGTGCAGATAGTGTTTCCTGTCAATACCAGAAACTTGTCAACCCCCATCTCCTACCAGTTCTTCCCCCTTCAGCTGTGCCACATTTGAGCTTTCTTGTCTTTGTATGCTGGCAACATTGCCAGATCTTTTCCTGCTCATCAGACAGCCATTTTCACTCCCTTCCTTAGCTTCATCGGTCCTGACTACTGCAGCCATCTTCTCTGCAACCTACTTTCCACAGAAACTTACCCAACTTGAATGCAAGATTATCCCCCTCACCTCTAAATCCTCTATAATGCTCACAAGTAGATAGTGGCTGAGTTAAAATGTAGAACATCTCCAACTTTAAACACTGCGGGATTGGGAGAACGTTATATGAAGGCATTTGAGCAAAGGTGGTTTCTTCTCACGTGCCAGAGTGGTGACTTTGTGGATGCTACAGCAAAGATGTGATAAAATTACATCAGGGCTCTGATCGCTAATGAAGTCACTATGAGTACAGGGATATGAAGATTCTTCTGTGCAAATGCTCTTATACCCACTACTACTGTTAAAATAATAATAAAAAAATGCTGCTGATAACCACAGGGGAAGGGTCGCACTTGTATTTTAACTGTGCATTGAATATTTGTCCTGTTTTTATTGTTCACTTGTCAGGCTTGACCTATCTTATGTTGCATATTTTACAGATACGGAGCTAAACCGTGAAATATGCCTATCTCGCTTTTAGATAGAAGTCTCTAGGCATATTCTACTTAATACTGCTCATCCGGACTCCTACGCTAAGGGTGCAGAGTGGGGCTGTCCTACAAAGCAAGTGCAAATTCAGTAGATTAGCCAGGTTGGGTTCTGTCAAATATCGATCACCGCCTTGTCTTTAATGTGACCAAGTTTGGAGGAAGACGGTCTTCAACATCAAAGGCGGTCGCAGTTTGCTTCCCTAGTTCTAACTGGCTCAACAGCACACCACCATGCAAAGCCAGTTCACATATTTGTTTGTATGTACGATTTCCCAAAGACTATGATAGGAATTTAATGTAAAAAATTATTTTATGTATGTCCTAAAATGATTCAATTTAAGATCTGGAAGGTTTTTTTGAAGAAAAATAATGTGGTATAGTAATTTGATTATGGCTGGAATCAGATAGCGCATTCTACAGGCAAACAATTTCTGTGAAGGCGAACAGTTTCTAGCTATGTAGCTGGGATTTGCACATTTAAAATGATAAATTTCAACCCATCAATAGTAAATCAATTGCAGGTATAGAAGATAAAACTGAAATGATTCATCATATCGCTATAGGAAAACACAAAGAGGAGATGTAATGGGTCGTTTTGACTTGAAACTGAAATCTGTTTCTAGGTTTTTCAAGGACAATTCTCTTTACAAAACTTTAACGTATACATAAAAAAATCATCCGTCGGCACATCTGATCCAAATATACTAATGATTTTTATTGGTCAGATCTTGAAAGTGAGGTTTATTTTTATGGAGTATGCATTAATTAACCCAACATGTACTATCTTCCAGGATATCTAGCCAAGTACTTTCATTTAAACATGTTTATTGTGAAATGTTTGCATTCCCAACATTTGTGGCCCACACACAGACTATTTCATACTTCACTTCTGAGCAGTTACAAAAGTTAAAAGGAGTTATTGTTTTTGATTAATGCACTTTTGGGGAGGTTTTTTTTTTTAAATGTTCCAAAACTACGCTCTGAAGACATTCTTCTACATGAAAACATCTAACTGCATTTATATTAGAAATGGAGTATTAGGACAACGTTAGCGGGATTCACTTTAGATCGCTTCAACTTTTGCATGGAAAGTGAACATTATTAACTTTTAGATATAATTTGACTGAGCTTATGCAGAATATTAATTGTCTGATTTGATGTAACTGTATCAATCACAAAAAGAAAGGCCATGTAGGCAGATACGTGGAGTGGTGCATTACAGATGGGAGTTCTAAGGCTGTGGCTGTCATCTTTTGATTAAGAAAAGGAAATGATTTCACTAAAAAGATATTCCCTCTTGTGTTGTTTTGTTTCAACTGAGTTTGTACTTTCCACCGAACTGGACATATTTATTGAGACTCATAAGTTACTTCACGGTTACCAACATCACTGTAATCTCAACAAACGATCTTTTTTCTTGCCAATTATCTAAATATCATAACTATAAAATATCTTAAAACATTCTCTATAGTGTAAACATCTTAGCTACAAAGCTTTAAGTGTAAACAGTATGATGCATCAGAATGATTTTAAGCGATGTTATAAAAACTGCTCTTAAAAACTAAACAAAAATGTAAAGCTTCCATCTGTTTTATGATTTTTCCACTGTAGAACTACTGCTGTGTGCCAGTTTACTGAACCATGGCTTGCTAAAGAGATTGCTGGGGTCACAGATTGAAAAAACAAAGAGCAAGTCTTTAATGGTTGATTTTTTTCCTCAAGTCTCCTTGATACGGTTCGAACAGAATTAAGTGCAAGGCAGCAGAAAACACAGAACATAAAAATGCTCCTGTCGCCTGTTGCAAGGGGGACCCTTCATGGGAAGATTAGCATTTTGCAGAAGATGCCATTTAAGCGATTATCTTAAGTTCTTTTTGTGCCTGTATACCTATGTTGTCACCACCAAACAGCTGCTATGCTGTGACTCTGCACTGTGTCCGCACAGCGTTAAATATAGACTGTAGATTGCATACCAAAGGAGGGAGAGCACACACGTGCAGACGTACTTTGCATGAATCCTTACCCCGATGGGAGAGAATAAGAATTCTGAAATTCTGGACATTCTTTTCACTGAACACCAAGAGAAAAGAAAGTCACATAAGGGGGGAAAAAAAAAAAAAAATCTTAAATGCAGAATTGCAGATTTAAAGAATTTAAATGCAGCAAGTAAGGAACCTACCTAACTACTCAGTGCATAGCTAGACTCTGCGTTCTCCTACGAACAACAAGAGTGCTGTGCTTTTATGAACCCAGCTTACACCTTGGAGGAAAAACTGAAGAACCTTATGTACAGCACAGTACTTCAGCACATGCTTAACTACGAGTATTTGAATAACCCCACCGCAGTCTGAGGCCCATCCCTCCAAACATTTGTGCGCTCTGCTGAACCACGCTTCCCAAACAAGCCTCATTCACTTCAGTCAGTCCTTCCCTGTGAACATGGCCAACCTGCATGACTACAGAGTGGTACCACTGCCTGGGCTGCATTTTCTCAAGCTGTAGGAAGAGAGATAATTCCTGAGAAATATAGTGCAACTAGGCTGTAATTTTATTAACTCATCTGGGAACTACCTAGAAATAGCATGAATATTAGAGGTCGTCATTCTTTCCTTCATTTACATAATTATCAGACAGCTATCATCAGATCTTACTGAGTCCCCACCTTGTTTCTGCAATCTTCTCACCTGCTGCTCAAGAGCTACAGTCTTGGGAAACAACTTTATCTCCTCACCAGAGTAGACACTGGGACCCTGGTCGCCATACACCAGTTTCTTCCAGGTAAAGCTCTGGTGAGAATGTGTTTCCACTGCTGCACCTACCTCCAGATAATGTTGGAGCTCATACCTCCTCCTACTTACATAATTACCACCTAGCGCAGAGGTTTATGCTTGGCAAGGAAAAGAGGCAGAAAAGAAACCCTTCAAAGGCAACAATTTTTTTATTCTCTACCGGTCTACAAATCCTTCATCTTTGCCTTCCTGTGTTGGGGAAGAAAAGCAAGCAGTCTGCCAACACTCAGAGGGATTTTTGCCCCCTGGCATGACCCCTGCACCATATAAAGATCTGGCACACAGCTCTGTTGACACTTCCCAAATGAATAATCTGACAAATTCATGGGTAAATCGTGTTCCCCTTCCCCCTCCGAAAAAGGCAGTTCACATCACAAGAACGGGTGACAGGATCCGAGCCCCTGTAACATGTCACAGTAACCCTGCCCCAGAATTGCACCAGTGACCCCTCCATTCGAGGCTAGGACCTCCTTTCTTGGGTCCTCTACTCACTCAGGATAAAATCCAACCATCCTTACTCACACACATCTTAGCCACAATCACAAAATTTTTCCTTTCAAGGTTATGGAGCAAAACTTTTGTACATATCTACACTGCACTCCAGGTAGCAACTGCAACTCCTGAATGCTTTAAACTGGCTAGTTCAGATGCCAAAAAGCTGTCTGAGACACCAGAGAGCCAGCACCACATGCTATAATGGTACTGCACGGGGAAGCTTTCTAGGTGACTGTGTCTGCAAGAGTTGCAGTAACTGCAGTATAAACATGGCCTATGTGATTCTGAAGGAAATCTGAACATGTTTTGTCACATCCATATTCTCCTCTGCCACCATAGTTTTTCCAATAACAAAAAAAACCCATCTTAAGACAGAGGTATGTGGTGTCCTTCCTTTAAAAAGTATTATTTGAGGGTGGAAACCAAAGGCCTTCAACCCACCACACCAGCTGTCTTAATGACCGTCAGTAAGAAAGGTGTTTGATTAACACACAGATATATTTTAGCTATCAATTGACACACCATTGCATCCATGACTTTTTTGTCTGCCGCAGGGAATAGTCTGCTTCACATGATTTTCAGAGATTTATCTGGAATAGAGACCTTATATTTAGATATTTGGGAGTCCTTCATCTTTCTGTGAAATGTAAGTCAATTCAAGACTTGATCCCATTGTAAGGTCAGTCTGTCTTACCTGCTGCAGCCAGAGCACTCGGTGAAGTCTAGTAGTCTGTGCACATGTCTAAGGAGTGGGAACAGACATCAACACACTCTGTGACCCAGGAGAGATCCCTTAACCTCTTTGCCTCAGTTTCCCCATCTGCAAAACAGGGTAAAAATGACAGCTGAGTCGAGGGTATAAAACACTGTAACTCAAAAGTAAAATTTTGAGTTAACAGCATTAGGAACACGTAACGACTTTCTGGTTTTGTCTGTCTGCAAAATTCGGAGCATATGTGCTGTACCAATATTAGCATGTCTTCACAGTCAACATCAAGAATGAATGCTTAAATATTCATTGACTTCAAACTTCAAATTGAACTTTGAGTCTGACATTCATTCTCTAGATGTAACAGCATCAACTATGAGGGTATAGAAATAATACCACTTCATTTATATACAGTAAGCGCTGTGGTCAAAATCTATACTTCCATATAGAGACCCTCAAAATTTTAAAGTATTAGCTGCTCAAGTAAATCATGCGGTATGTCCCCTACCTTCTTCTAACTGGCCGATTGATGTAACTGAGCAACTAAACAGAAATTCTGAGATGCACGTTCAGCTGCAACGCTCAAAATTTACATTGTGTATTGAATCAAGTAAATATGTAACTCGTGCAATCAGGGAACAGAAGAAATAACATGATTTAGGTAACCAGTTATGACTATAAATTTATAAATAGTCTAAACAAAAAACTACAAATAAAGATTTTTAGAATGTATTATTCATTGAAGAATTCTGTCACCAACCACTGAATAGATACTTCCCACGTTTACAAGAAAAGAAACGCTCCAAAGCGTACCCAAGGAGATACTATGACTTGTTTGTTCAGATCTACCTACCCAAGGATTCTTCTTCCCTCCTCCCCCCTTAAATTACATCCATATAAACTGAAATTTAAACTCCGTGGTTTCTAATGCACTACCTTTGTGGATTAGGTTGTTTTTAGGCAAGCTGCTGGTGTATCTAATGCAATCATTGACATTTACTAAGAGAAGAAAAAAGATAGCAAAGCCATTATAGACATTTTTTGAATGGAACATTTCAACCCTGATGAATGCTGTCAACCTCTCCTTCTGGTCTCTTGTCCTGCACTTTTTTTTTTTCCAAATACACAGGTACCTCACCCAGGTTAGCAGATGCCATTGACCAACACAACAACATCTTTGCTATGATTTCTTGAGCTGCCCCAAAATTTTGCACTTGCTAAATCATGGCCTGCTTTTCTCAGTGCACTTGGATGGGTTTTGTTTGTTTGGGCTTTGTTTTTTTGTTTTGGTTTTTTTTTTTTTTTTTCTGTTCAGTGTTTAGTAATCTCTTCAGAGAAATTTGTTATGGTAAAGAATGAGAAAACAAAGGAGGAAATGCAATTTAAATGAGCTTGTATCTTCTACTTAAGGCCAAAGAAAGAAACTCAAACTTCACAAACGTAATTTCCAGGTAACATAGAAGATCCTATGTTACATCTCTGTAAACCAGAAAACAGATGACATTTAGCAAGTTGTCCTATCTCAGATAGAAACAGCATGGATGAATCTGGCCAGTCTACTTGCACTTCTCTTTCTGAAATCACTAATAAATTTTGAGAGGGGTTATTTTTAAAGCAGCTCTTAAGAGTGTTCCAGCTCACTACTGTCATCTTCAGTTCTCAAATGTAATTTGATTTATAATTACATTTTAAAAACTAGCATTAAAATAACATTAGAGGGGTCATAATCTGAACTTTTAAATAGTTAGGCACGTAGTGTACATTTAGAAATGGATCTCCAACAGGATTCATCTGGAACATATTCAGACCAGAGCTCCTTCCTTCAACCGTCTTAGTACTCTGCTAAAGCTGCTGTGCCCTACACTTCAGTGTTGTTTCAAATGTAAATGGATTAAAATACACTGCCAGACGTTTGTCAGTCCACATCTTTTCTTGCATTACAGTCAGGCCCATGTTTGTAAACACCAATGGGTGAGAAAGTGCTGGATAATCTGGAATTAGGCCTCTACACTGAAAAGATGTACATTACATTCCTTACAAAATCCAGTTGGCTCCATTGCTCGTGAACTTCAGAGCAGCTTTTATTTTTTTAGGCTCTGTGGCACAGAAGGATTTATGACTGTTGACTTCTAGGAACCACTAAAATTGGTCAAGTTGTGCTTATGCATGTACAGGGAAAAAGCGGTGGTCCCAACAACTGTTAATAACTGGGTGGCAGCTGAGAACTACCTGTCCTCCCAGCTGTGCAAACAACTCAAACTGGCATTCAATGAACTTCACTTAAAGCCAAAGAAAGAACCTGGCACCTCCGGAACACAAGATGGGGCACAGGCTTGTGTACAACTTTTCTTGTTCTCCAAGTCTGACTTCCTGATAAAAAAACTTCTCAACTATCCAGTTCCACACCGGTGCCTGACTACTACTTCAGAAGCAAAAGACAGCCAGTGCTACAGGAAATAGTCTAGTAAAAAAAAAAAAAAAAAAGAAGTAAAAATAAAGAAAAAAGAAATTTAAAAAAGGGCAAAAAAAGGCTGTGCCTTAAAACCAAGTTTGAAATTTTATAGGCTTTTACTCCATAATTTGTACTTGAGCCTTCTGTTATTTTTAAACAAATCTAATTTCTTACAGCTGTGAAATTTACATTTTAAGAGTGTCTAGTGGCCATATGCATTAATTACTTTATTGTAATATTTTAATGAGTTTGGGGTTCAACTCTGAAAGAATCCTGCTGAATCCTTGTTTCCCCACAGAATTCCACCAGAACCTGATTCAATCACAGCTTCACACACCCCAATCCTGACGGACTTGCGCAGTATTTTTGGTTGGCTTAGAAAATTCCTGAACTTTAAAACTGCCTCCAGATTTTAGGACTTCTTGCCCAAGTAGCACTGGCCTGAGTCAGGGGCTTTGAGAAAGTTTGTATTTAGAGCTAAACTTGCTGATCTCAATGGAAACAGGTAACAAAAAGCAAAATTCAGCTGTGACAGCTAACAATTGGGTCAGTCTTATTCTTAATGATGCTTATGCAATGATGCAAATGCTTCCAACTTAGCATATATGACAGAAAAACATTTAAGGCTAAAAAATTAACCCCTCCAAAGAGTGAGTAGCTACATTCACCAGGGAAGACTGGAAAAAATGCACTACTGAAAGACTCCTGCTTTGTGTAAAATCATTGACAAGCATTACAATATCCATACTCCTGCCACCGTCTTTCCTTTATGGATTCTGGTGGTTTCATAGAATCATAGAATGGTGGGGTTTGGAGGGACCTCTGGAGGTCATCGAGTCCAACCCCCCTGCCAGAGCAGGGTCACTCAGGGCAGGCCACACAGGAACAGATCCAGGTGGGGCTTGAAAGTCTCCAGAGAAGGAGACTCCACAACCTCTCTGGG
>JANHGN010007640.1:0-17729 GCA_024605025.1 Megaceryle maxima | reverse complement strand
TATGGAACGCCTGCTTTTACATACCTTGCTTCAGCAAACCAGTGAAAATATAAACCTCGATAAAGAGACCACAACATACACGTAGCCACAAGTCTTTAGAAGCACTTTACCTAGTCTCTAGTTATATTTCAGCTTCAGAAACATCTACTGTACACCATTTATCTTGGGTTTCATGTTGATTTCACTGCAAATAAACGTGTGCCCTCACCTCTCACAAGTTAGAAGGCTCTATTCCAAACAAGAAAAAAAAATAAACAGACGAGTACATGCAGAGGAGCATAGTGCTGGGCCAAACTCCATATCCCACAGCCAGTCTGAAAGGATCTTGGCCACCTTGCAACTTGGAGCCGTATGCCACAATAAGCTGACGCTCAAATGGACCCTGACCCATTGCTGTGGCATAGCTGCAATGGCACAATCTGTACATAAAAATGCATACGTCTAGAGAGCCTAACTCTCCTTCAGCTGGTTACCATATTCTGTGCTCACATCTTACTTCTTAAAACAGGACAGATGGCAGAAATCCTACACTGTTGTTCTTTTCACTGGCCACACCGATCCCAGATAATCAAGTCGATCAGTCACCAGCAGATACTCTTTTTCTCAGAGGAAAGGGTTGAATTTCATCTGACCACTGAACTTCAGCTTGTACTTTAGGTTCTAATTTTCTTCTGGTCTTAGCCCATTTCTGTCTCGCTCTGGCACACACTGCTCTAGTAAGAACATTTATTACCTCAGCAATTCCTCTGGGGGCTGTCTTACTTTCACTTTATATCTGGACTCACATACGCATCTCCCCATTTTACAAGGAAACATTTATTAGCCTCTGATGGGAGCTTCCTGTTCCATCGTGCTGACTCCCATTGTCTATTACTCTTCAAAAGCAGCCTAACGAGTCACACGCTCCCGGGCGGCTCTCGCTCGCAGCACACGAGCGCTGGCGGTGCAGCGCACACGCTGAGAAGGCGCACAGGGGACACCCAGGCCTTCCGGGTTTTCTTCCAATCCCGTCTGCAAACCCTCGTTCATCTGGCCACACACACGGAGTCGTACAGGTCCCTCACACTGTAGTGGCATTCACCAGATACCAGTGGCACTGGGTGGCCCAGCCAGTTCTAAGATGCCCCATTCACGCTCCTTGTTCACACCCTTGGGACCAGTACAGGAAAGGACTATGAAAGTCTCCTTCACCCAAGGATTCCTCAGCTATGAGGTTTATCTTATTACTTTAGGACACTTAAACAGTAGAGGGTAAGCCTATTATATCACAAAAACAGGGATTTCCTGCTGTAATTCCTCCAGTTCCCAGCTAATTATCTTATTGGAGAACTGCTCATGGTTTTTTTTTTTTTCCCTGGTAGTTGTGAGTCATCATCACACATTCCTGATTCTCTAGGTCCATTCTGCAAAGCTCCTTAGTGTAGCAACTGTTTGGTAGACCTGGTACTGTCTAAAAACTGTTCAGTCTTCCCCAGTGTTACACAGGAAACTTTGGCCACAGTTCCCCCCAACCACAGCACAGCCAGATCTTCAGAGGAAATAAAAAAGTGTAATTGCTAGAAAATAAATTTTATGGATTTACGCCAGCTGAGGATCTGGACCCACCCTAGGGAAAAGGATTTCAATGCATAGTCTGTTTTACTAGAAAACATACAAAGTCTCTCATGCATATCAGTCTGCTCTTTTTTATTTCTATGTAAGCAGACAACATTTGTATTCAGCTGCTCACTTATAAATAAGAAACATTTTTACATGGGTGGATTGGAGTGGCCTTCCCCCCCCCTTTCGGTTCCCATTATTTTATATATTACACACATGTTCTGTCAGCGAAGCTCACTTTGTTATCTGAAACATCTGTGGTACCCTGCTGTGGAGAAGGCCAACACTGCTGCTGCTGTTGCTGCCTGTCTTTATTAGCCACTGATTTGCTGCTGCAGTCCTTCGACGGCGCGCGGTGCTCCGCTTCGCCTCCGTCACGCAGGAACAATGGGATTCTGTGAACTGGCAGAGAGGTCCTGGTGGTTCACAATGCAGCAGTTGCCATCTATGTGAAGATATGAAACCAAGGTTTCATACGCGCATTCGTGCAAGAGCCCGTTTTTACCCTTCTGAAGAAACGGACACAGATTCGTATGTAAGCTGGAAGGATAACACCCTTGCAAAGGAGGTATCCACATGAAGTGAAACCTTGTGAAACCTCCTGCTTGAGGCTCTCATGAGGTCTTGAGCAGCCATATTGTTTTGGCCAAGTGAAAAGTTACCTGGATTCATCTTTTTTAAAGCCTTCATTTTGGCTGCTTTTTTACAGTCATAGTCCTGACGTGCTGCAGAGTCCCCAAAAACCTTTAAAATTATTACCTAAGGTATGTAAGAAGTACAGATTTCTCGTGGAGCCACGACAAGATTTTAAAAGATCAACTTCAAGATGAGAACTCTGTCTACACTTCTTAAATAACATCTTTAGAGAGAAGATATCCAGGTTACCTGATAGGAAGTGGAGCTGTTTCTATGTCTTTTATACATTTACTCTCTGCAAACAACAGCACCTTAATAAAATCAGCTTAACCCTTTCCCCTCTGGAAAGTTAAAACCATCTTATCTCTGTATGTATTTCTTAGGCACAGGTGAGTGAAATATACACCCCACATAAGAATTTGAGATAGGATTGTTAAACCACATAAATAGGGTTGTTAAACCACAAAACTTAACAAGAACATTCAGGGGAAGATGCAAGAACAACTGGTACGGACCAGATTTCCATCTGATGGCACTCCTTTTACCAATGCACTCCTTTAAGAAACTGCTCGCTAAATACAAAAATGCGACAACAAGAAGTTAAAGGTGTTTCCCTCCCTTTAAAAACAAAAAAATAAAGATTCATCGAGGACATAAAAACGTAAGCTGAGTTCCGACTCAAACTCAAACCAGCTTTTTGTAGGTTTTCTGCTCTCCCAAGGACTCTGGGCCTGATTCACAGAAGAATTATGGTATGGAAACGTCACGTGACTGCTGTCACAGATCTTTTACATGCAAGTCTGTGTGCATGTGTGTCCAATTCAAGATTCAAAATTGGAAGACTTATGTGGAGATAATTAAAATGAAAATAAAACACAGCTTTTGAAAAAAACACCCCATTTTCTTTATAAAATAATTGATCACCTAGCCCCAGTAGGAAGGTTCAAAAGTTCCTATATAACCAAGTCTAGCAGTAAGCAGCTTGCTGTATCTTTCAGGAGCAAGACCTTGATGACAGGAAAAAAAAAAAAAAAAAGAAGCAAGAAAATAAATGCCCCAAAGGCAGCTCTCCTCTCCTCACCTTGCTTTTGCTTGAGGCTTTACTGTCTTTCAAGTTTGCTTCATATATATTACACAGCATTAGCATCTCCAAAGCAGCTAAATTCTGTGCAATCACAGGAAGAATCCTTCCATATTTATATCTGAACCTCATTTCCCATACCCTGAAAATAACTGAGATGGCAGAATATCACCAGCCTCCCAAATAACCTTTGGATTACCCACATAACAACCCGGTGTACAGTAGAACCAGCTTCAGAACTGTTCTCTAGGCCAGTTCAGCCTTTTCAGTTGTACTTGCCAGGGAACTAATCTGAGAGTCACAGGTTATCCTCCTCCTCCTCCAAGTATACCCTCAGAGAGATACAGGAGACAGTGTCGCCACTGACTAAGGATTCTCTTGGAGCTGGTGTTTCACATCGTCAGGAAGCTGGTGAAGTCACAGATGCTTTCAACTACCAGGAGTACAAAGTACCTGAGCAATAGGAAGGATCTGATCTTAAACTTACAAGATTGTTCTTATTTGGGAGAAAGTGAAAGGAAGGAATAAAATTAATGTATAAGCATAAACAAGGCCAAAACTTGGAAGATGAACTGAAAAGGCAATTATCTGTATAAATTTTAAAACTGCAAACAGATTCATGCAGGACAGTTTTCCATCTGCCCAGATCCTTCTGCAGGACATATGCAGAAGATAGCTTCAAGTTAGCATATTTCTTTATATGAAGCTTTTGCCTCAGATATTTATGATTGGAGGGTGTGGAGTGGGGGGGAAGGAAGTGCAACGCTCTGTCGCAATGGTAGTAATTTCTCTTTTACCCTTTGTGCATGTCACCGTCTATTGTTACCCAGTTTTTTAACATTCATCTGAATATTTCATCCATGCAAAAAAATTAGTCCCAGCATCTATTTTTTTTCTGAATAATGTTTGGCGGTCATTGCTTCACAACTGCAAACAATCCTCTATTACTATTGAGTGCTCCAGTCAGGCTCGTTTCACGCTGGAGGTTAGAATCTGATCCCAAGTCCATTAAATCACGGAGTCTTTTTTAAAGTTTAATCTTGAGAGGATTTGGGTTGTAAACAAAGGACACTATACATAAGGAAAGAAACAACAGAAAACTATGAACTTATGACTCTAACGCAACCCGGAGTTCAAATTTTGTGTGTGATTTAGCAAGAAAATTCTGAGCTTTCGGCAGCCGCGCACACGCCCTGGCATGTGGGCAAAGCCAAACTGAGAATTGATGCTCGCATCCAAAACAACACATATGGATCCCATTTTACTATAGACATGATTCTTCATGTGCAAAACATGTGTCTGACTGGTTTTCTTTGGCTTTTTAAGATATGCTGCCTTTTCTTTGGTGGGGGCAGGGAGCGGAGAAGTAAATAAATAATTTGTATGTTACTTGAATATACATTATCTACAAAGAGAACAGCCTGGGATTCCAGGCCAGGTAAAAAGCCTGTACTTCAGCTGAACCTATCAAATTCCACCAAATGCCAACAGTGAGAAACTTCGCCCACTATACAGCTTCTGCAACATGTTAATCTATCCCACTCCCTAATTGCTAGATAGGAAAGGGAAAAAGGGCTCCAGATGCTAATAACTTGGAAGTGGTAATTAGAGGAGTCCACATTACTGCCGCGAGACTCCCATCTTCCCTTGATTACTGGAGAGAAATTGTTGTCCAGTGGGTCTCCTTCTCACTTCCAAAACACGCAGCACTTCTGTGTTCCTAAGCTCCAGCTCCTTCTCACTGAACATATCAACAGGAGCTCGATTGATCCTGGAAAACTTTTTTTTTATTTTTCCCCTTCTCTAACTTTGGAGGATGAAGTATTTTCCACGGAAAATGTAGGAAAGTATTCACAAGGTTAAAAGGTGACCTAACAGGGAACTACCACAAGCTCCAGCTTCTAGCTATGCAAGACCAAAATCACCTCCCTCAGTCCCAGTCTGAGTGGGACAGAGAACAAATGAGTCTGCTCCTCTCGCTTTAAAGGGTAACAAATGTCCTTAAAGGCTCGTTGAGTGTTTCTAATCTCTGGGACCACAGAGACAAAGTCAGACTGGAAAGGTTCTGAATGTCGCATGAGAAAGTAAAAGGAAAAATACACTTATCACAAAGGGGGAATGCATTTGTATTATTGTAGTGAAATAGCACAAGGCTGAAATGACAGGCTATAAATTTTTCCCTTGGACTGTAACCAATATTTTCCATTTCAAGTAACAACAACATAGGAAAGAGAGACTCAGAATTAATAGAAATTACGGATGTAAATCGGTAGGTAGTTAGGTGAAAGAGAACCTCAAATTCAGGTGCCGTTAAAGGAAAAAAGGTCAGCTAGCCCTTTGAGCCACCCTTGGAACCACTTACACTGCTGACAATCAGACCAAGAGAGTATGCTTAGATTTTACCGACGATGTCCACCATTATAGTTCTCAGATTCATAACCCAGACTGTTACAGTAAATTCTTGGCAGTGAAAAGCATCTTTTTTTTTTTTTTTAAATCCCTGAAATTTAACATCACATGGAGCACCAAACCTCATCTGTGACTCCAAATAATAATAGCAGCAATGGTAACCACGTGGTTCTGCAGTGATGAGAATTAAGTTACAGAAATTTCTCAATTCTACTTTCCCTGATTTGATATGTCATTTCATTAAACAACCACAAAATATTGAGTATTAAAAATTCAAAATCAGTGATGCGCCTTGAGATATACATTTACAGACAATTAGTATTTTTCTTAACCTTTCTGTTGCTGTGACTGGCTGTTGAAACATCAGCTGCTTGTTAAAAAAAAAAAAAAATCTAAAAAAACCCCCAAACAAACAAAGAAAAAAAAAGACAACCAAAAAACCCAACAAACAAACAAAACCAATAAAAGCAAACAAGCCAGGAATGGACTGCAAGGAGACTGCCAGCCAAAGCAAATGGACATTAGCAAAGCTAGGGCCAGAAGATGAACATTCTCTCCTCCCTTTTAAGACTCAATCCTAGACATGTTTCATGCAGGTAAAAATACCTGTGATTTTCCAACAGCTCCATCAAACCTTCAGAGCTGTCTTAGAACTGAAACTAAAGCTGAGAAGTCCTGTTTTTGTTTTGGTTTGGGTTTTTCTGGGCCCCCTACACAGACTTCTCAAAGAGAAATCCCATGAATATAATAATAAAAAAATCAAATCAATGCAAAGTTATTTAGCACAGGTGTTGCTGTTCTTGTGCTAGGGCTGGAAAGCCCACATATTTGGTGCACCTTCAATTTGCACACCCAGCTGCGTGAGGTGGTGGTCTATTGTTAGTTTGCAATAAAAAGCATGAAGTAATATTGGCAAGCTCGGGAGCTCTTTTTTTTTTTTTTCCCTTATGATGTCTCCCTGCATCTATTTACCTAGTTTTCCTTGCTTTGTTTCTGCTTTTATATTCAGCATATTCAAAAAAGGGTCAGAGGAGGTTTTAAAGATGTAATGCCACGCTGAAGCCTTTTGCACACTAAGAGAAAACCTCAAAAGGTTCACGCAGAAGGGAACAAAGATAGAAGGATAGCTTTGAACCCGAGGGGCTCTCTCACTGCAAGCAAGTGCACTGCCAGCATGTCACAGGTGTACACCACATGAGCAAGTGAAAAAATAAAATGCAATTGTGAAGGGGTGTGATGCTGACGGGTCTGAGCCCAGAATGCATTAATCCCAGGGTGAATGTGTGCAGCTGTCAGATATTTATGGAGCTCCTACTAGTAGTTTGTACAGATAACTAAGCAGGTAAACGTCAACAGCTTTGAAACCATATGCTAAAAGAAGCCTGGGAGATGGTACGAGAAGGCTCAGGCACGCTGGGTCTGACAAGGGAGGGTGGGCAATACCGGTTATAACACTGCCCAGGTTAGCTGGGACTCCTGGGCCCTATGTCAGACCCCTGCTGATTTAGCTGTGAGCCACTGAGGCAAACAATTGCATGTTCTTCTCCATTTCCCCACCCCTGAACAAGAGATACTATATATGACTACAGAATGATAATTTTCTGTCTTCCCTCTCTAATTTCTAGTGGAATTTTTTTTTTTTTTCTTTATTTCAAAGGTTAGTATAAAACACAGCTGTGTTAAAACAATGAATTTTTAGATGTTGATTTCAGTTTGTCAGAAGACGATAAAATCAAGAGCTCTGTGTCCTGGCAGTTAGAGGAACACACTATAGCAGAGGAGAAACAACTCTCCCTTTGTCCAATCCAGAGACTCTTTTATTCTTGGTTTTATACTTTAACTGAGTGCCTGAGACTCAGGAATGATATGCATCTAAACTTGGGTCATCTCACTTCCCAATGCCATCTCCTGAACACCAGAATCTACACCTGGTAGGTCCAATATAAGCCCAGTTGAACCCAATATATTTTCAGAAAGAAAGGAAAAAAGCCCCAAACAACAACAAACAAATAAACAAACAAACCAGCTTGAAGTAAAACAATGCACTTCCCAAAAGTGTCATTTTTTCTACAATGTTTACTTTCTCTACAAAATATCCCCAGCAAGGAATTGTGAGAATTCATTCACGTTTGAATAAATTTACAAAGCATGCCAAGAGGCCTCTGGCCGAAAAGTGTGATTTTTTTTTTTTTTAAATTTTATTTTATTTTTTATGATTAGCAGAGTAGTAGAATCCAAAAAATGTCAGTTTATCAGTTCACACATTACTTTCAACCTGGACTACTCTGTTCTTGCTACCATACGTGACTTTTAGGAAATGAAAGGCAAACTGTTTTCACATGAAATGCTCAGTTTCTAAAGGAGGTCTGTTAGGAAAATTTTCCTTCAAATTAAAATTTTCTGTAAAATGGAAAAAAACAATCTCTCAAATCCCCTCCACTTCAAATAGCCCAGCACCTACCTTGAACCCTCAGTGGTTCAAGTTACTCTCAAAGGTACAGGAATCAAAAACTAGCTTTGGAGTCCTACAAGATCTTGCTGCTACAGGAATAATTCCACCTTCTAAAATCTCAGTGCAACTAAGTGAATTCATCAAGAGCTGCAATTTCATTTTGTCCTCAATGGTTCATATACGTATACAGTGATGGAGAAATATGCCTTCCTCCCCCTTTTGAAATATTATGGCCTTACTGAAAAACATTCAGACATGATCCACTCACAGGACAGGGGTCTCATAGTATAGCATTGCCCAAACTCTGCCCCGAAACATTACCAGTCCACAGTCAATCCCACGAATTCCAGCAGCTTCACGGAGACTGCCGCTAAGTGCTTTGGAAAAAATAAAAAAGTAAAATAAAATCTAACCACACCTTCGTATCCTCTTGTATGTCCACCTTTTACAACAGCAGAACACACACTCTGTAGTAGCCCTCTTCAATTTATTTCCCTCCTGTTTCCCTTCCCAAGAGGATACTGTTCATATTTTTAACTCCTTCACAATGTAATTGGGTTGTTCCAATGCTTGGAAAGGAAACATTCACCCCTTCTTTTATCCCAACCCTCAAGAACCTCTTGCGGGGGTCCTCTTGTAGCTCATCACCCCACTGGGTGGAGAAAGACACACCATAATTGCTCTGGACTTGGTACCACAGAGAGAATAATCACCCTCGCCTTCTACTACTTTGCTTCACTTTAATGAAGCACAGTTAAGAAGGAAGGGCATGTAAAGTCAGCGGTTTCAGAGACCCACCACCTTTGCTGTCCGAGTGCCCCGCAGGATTCCCCTCCTCCAGCACCTGCTCTAGCACGGGCAAATCTAGGCCTAGGGTTTCAGGGGCACAGCTCCATGGAAAAGCCAAAGTCAAGAATGACATCTCCACCGTGTATTAAAAATTATTAATTGAGATTTTTCATTTTGGGAGATGCGCATTGCATGGCATCTATAAAATATGCCCCAAACAGTCTCAGGAACATAGCTCAAAGAGTTTGATTAAAATTGAGCAAAATCAGTCTCCCATCCTTCTGTTTAAAAAATGAGAATTCATTTATTCAGCATAATTCAAAGATTAAATATGATTAAAATTTCTGTAAGATGTCTAGCTTTTCTGAAATAAGCTGCAGTGGCCATCAAAATATTGATAGTCATTGGTAAATTACTTCTGGTGTTTAATCAATGTTATTTTTTTATCATCCAATTTTTTCTTCAAGTCAGCTTCTAACACTAAACTACATTTCATCAAGGTTGGTAAAATGTTTAGAAAGGAACAGATGTCAGAATATGGGGATTGCCAATAACACTGATGGAAGCCAGTAATTTCTTTCCTGTCCAAAGGCAAAAGAATGAAGAATAATCTAGACTGTATACAATAATACAAGATTTACTACAACATTAATGGCTATAAAAAGTAAAAGTATACAAAAGCTATCTCCATTTTTTTCAAGCCATCACTAAGGGCAGTGTTTTTCAATTTGAGACAATTTTTTTTGCTGGAAAACGAAAGGTCTATGTATTCTTAAACCTTTAAATATCCATAAAATACAGATGAAGACACAGGCTAGCATGAGTCGCTTCCAAATATACTTGTATATCGGTCTATTGTGTAAGTTAATAATTTTGCCAAATCTTAAAAAATGTGGATGCAATCTTTCCTTTAAGAAAGCTGCTCAGCTTGTTATTTACAGATTGTAACATTTACATAAGAGTTTGGTTTAACAAGAGATATAAATATAGATAAAACCCTTAGGACTTCATACTTTAAACTGCCCTCTAAAAATCTGCCCTACAATTTGCACACTGAATTTTGTGCAGACTATTCTTGGAAGCCTTTTGTGAATTAGGGAGAACTGACTCGAAACAGGGGCTGGTTAATCACAATTTTGCAAATTGTACGTAGCAATCATCCTCACATTGTGAAATTCAGATCTATAAAATGCTGATGTTTTAAAGCTGAAAAATAAATAAGCTAAGTAGGACTACTTTGCTAAGGAAAAAAAAAAAGAAAAAAAAAAGAGAAAAAAAGAGGGTAAAAAAAAAAAAAGTATAAGACCCCTGGCAAAAACATCCTTAAAATAAAAATAATTGAAATAAGCAAAGTGGCATCTTAAGTAAAGGGCATCTCCATCTCATATCTCAACAGTGAACCCAGCTTGGAAAAATTTTTACCACTTGACCATTCCTGCCCCAGTCTCCTATCAACACTCACCTGAATGTACTGGGCCAATTCCTGCCCTTCCAAGAATAAGCCTGTGGGAGGTTTACTATTTTAGAAGGCTTCTGCGTATTTGTCTACAATCTGGAAAAGCCCTCCAGTTGAGGACCAACTGGTGAAACTTCGCTCTTTCCCATGTCTATCACTGACTGTCAGCTGTGCACCCAATCAAAGCTGCTTTGATTAAATATCAGGACCATCACTTGAGTGTCAACTGCAGCAACAAGGATATGATATTTTATGATGCATGCGGAATGCAAACACTTGAGAATAATAGCTGGCAACTAAGTAGTTTGAGAGAGAAGGAGCAGAATTTATGTGGAAAAGATGATGCCTCAAAGAAGACATTTCTTGTTCAGCTCTCAAGCTGCAGCTAATGTAACTTCAGCAGCATTTAGAACAAAGCTGACTCAAGAATCTTCTTTTCCACACAGGTTTTGCAACTCCTAACGTTTGGTATAAATGAAGGTCTCTTTCTATTTACTTTCCCTTATCTTTTGCAGAAAGGCCTTGCCAAACTGTTTGGAGGGTACAAGGATATGCTGAAATCCATGTAACATATTTTCTGTTCTCAATGCTACCCGCACAAAATTTCATATATTATGTCATGAACGACAAGAACTTTCCACCGGGGTTCAGCTGTGACGCAGCGCCTCTTGCTCACCCTCCTTGCCGCTCCCAGCCCCCTCACTATGGACACAAGTCACAAACAGTGGAAACTCAGTTTTCCCAAAGGTCAGGTTTCTTACCTCAAACATTCCAGCAGTTGCTTAGACTGCAGTTCAGGAATTTTGTGTAACATTGCTTCTCGAAAGCAAATATTTATGTTAGTAAATAGCATTAAAGTATTGCTGTTCTACAGGTAGAGCCTCATCAGTAAACTCCTAAAGATGAGAAAGAGAACTTTAAACTAAATGGATGGAAACATTATATTTGTATATGAAGCAAACTTTACTATGTTTCTTTACCACGCTAAGTGTTTTCTCAAACACAAAGTCCAGCCATTAACTCTTTCTATGGAAATGAATCTTTTCAAAATTCACACAAATTCAGCATTCACGCCTTTGTTATAGGAAGAGAGCAAAAGGCAGAAGGGCTCTACAAAGTACAAAGCAAAATGGTATTTCCTAAATGTAGTGGTCAGGAAAAAAAAAAAAAAAGAAAAGAAAAAGCAAAAGGAAAATAAAGGACTCACAGGTTCACAGAGAGGGCTGAGGTAAGGACATTCCCTTTGAACCAGAGAGGCTCAAATTCAGGTCTAGCTCTGAAGAAGGTAGCTCAGGTATTTAGCTCTGCACACCTTGAGGGATTATTCTGAGCATCAGACCAGCTTATTCCAGCAGAGCAAATTCACTCACCCTACTGGAGCTCACTCTTTTGTTGTCCTTTTTCCTGTTCTGAATTGAAGCAAGCATTTAACCTAAAGCAGCAGCACAAGTGAATGCCAAAAAGACAGAGCTTGGGAATCTTTCTTAAAATATGTATTATTTACTCAGGTAAGCCAACTTGCACAATCTTGGCCAATGAAACAGAACTTCTCATTCAGGCAAATTTTTGCCTGAAATTTGTACAGGAGGAAAAGAAAATTCTCTCCTTTCAGTTCCATCCCATGACTCAGGTTGGAACTGAGATTTACAGAGGTAGAGCTGAGCTGCTTCCTTTTGTTCCCTCTGCTTCTCATCTTGGAGGCCTAGACTAGGTCAGGAAAAAGCTTCCATGTTATTTATTAACTCAAAAATGGCCTATCTGCAAAAGCCCTAAGAGAGGATCTCTCTTGGGATAAGGGAAGATGAGACCCTGAAAGAAGAGAAGGCTGGAAAGTCAGAAGGAGTCTTCCAGGAACAAGATCTAGATTACACCAAGTTCCCCGAGAAACTTCAGAAGACTGTTTGCTACTCTGAAGACAATCTGCTGCTGAGTCCAGATGTAGTAATTCAAACTTTCAAAAGCATGTTTCAACGTGATAAGAGTTTAAATGCAGGACAGCAGATCAACCATTCATCATACGCAAAATCTTCTTAAATATCACCTAAGCCATTTCACTTGTTTGAGAAACGCTGTCAGCACAGACCTTGTCAGTACTGTGTATTTTGGAGGTAAAATGCCCAAGACTAGATTTTTAAAAATTAATTTAACACAATGAAGCCACAATAATGTAATTTCCACCATGTTCGTTAATCCAGTTAAGTTGGTAATTAGGCAAATGCTTTGCATCTATGTTTGTTACCTTCCCAAGTATTTCTATGGGAGGATTTTAGACTATCTACAGCCCAGCTTTTATTTATGACCCGAGAGCATCCTGTTTTCTATTTGTTATTGTGTTCTAGGAAGAGATGTTTCAGAAAAAGAAAATTAATAGGGATTCAAAGTTCACAGCACGTTAAAAAAAATATATTTACATGTCTAAGACCCCAAACGGGACTCCAGCAACAGGTGATTCACAATCCCAATGCAGCAGGATTTTCACCAGCCTCAGCATTGCCTCCAAAATAGCAGCAGTCAGTGCAGGTCGGTCACAGTGCAGGTACCGAAAGTACAGCTGCTCTGCAGTGATCGATTCTGTATGTTGACCCAGACATTAGGATGTTTACTGTCTGCATGACTCCTTCACTTCATGGAAAGCTGTACAAAACTGAAACAACTCACGTTATGTCAGCCTTCTGATGGATACATCCTGCACTGTCTCTTACCATTTCTTTACTGCTTGAGAAGATTTGACCTCATGTCTCTAACAAATCACACAAACTGCCTGGACAACACAAGCCAACACTACTTCACACACGTCTGGAGGCTCTCAGGGCGACGTGAAGCATCTACTTGGGAAAACTAGGCAGTTGCTTTAGGAGCAAAGTAGAATGTTGCTTTGAAGTCCACTATTGTGGAGGTTTTATTATTATTGTAATTATTATTACTGTTTAACAGGAGTACTTTGGAATTACTGAAGTTGTCTGCTCAAAGCCAAATGCTTGAGAGATGCTACTGCCCACAGAGAGTCCAGTCCAACAGCAGCAGAACTACCTGATGCTGCCTCTGAAGGCAAAGGGATACAGACCTTGATTTCATGAGCCACAGAGACTCAGAGGTAGTACTAAATAAAAACAAAACACTAAAAATAAATAAATAAACAAAATCTATATGAATCAATGTCAGAGTATTTTAAAATATCCTATGATACCCATAAGGGAAAGAGAGTTGTCTCTTCAGAGACAACTCTTCAGAGACATTTGTAAGTATTTCTTTGCCTACATCCACATGGGTCAAAGATCAAGATGACCAGGAGGGACTACGCTGTATCAAGCCACAGTGAAAAGCACAGTGGAAGTAAACTTCCCTTTAGAAGGGCAAGGATGACACCTTTTCACAAAAAACAATTAATATTATTATTTAAAATGATATACAGAGATGTGTCAGGAGACGAACCAAATCTGTCTTCTTCACTCTGCTTCTCAATGCCCAGCAACTCCGTGTGTCAATGCATTTGTCTGTTTGAAAGTATCCACTACCTTGGATGAACACTTGGAGCTGTTCTACACCGACTGCAGCTGTGTGTGCTAACTTGGGTCATTTTAAACTTGTTTTGAATAACTTCCCCTGTTTAACAATATTTTTAGGCAGTTTAAATCTATCATCTCCATGGCTAGAAATATACGGCACTAAATGCGTGCTGCGTAAGAAAATCTGAGTAGACGTTCACAATTTACTTAGTTCCCTTTGAGGGGAACAAGAAAGATGCACAGTACTTTTCATTATCTGTCCCTAAGTGGTTTTTGTCAAATTTTGACTCTGTCACCATTCTTCAGTGACAGACATTAGGTATGACACTTCCTGACACAATGTCAATAGTGACATCAGTAATATTTGACACAAGGCACATTGGGGTTATCTGACACAGACAACTGGGTAGCTCAGGGCACTGGAGATCCAACACATAAAGGGTTTTACCTCCAAGTCACCAGTGAGTATCTAGCCTGATGTTTTCTGTTCCCAACCGATGGCTCCTCAGAGTCTTACGCAGAAGGAGTTTAGGAGTATTGAACAGATGTCCAGAAAACAAAAATTCAACACAATAAGTTACATTAATCCGTGCCCTATGTTGCAACACCACGGAATGAATAGCCAGCGACAAAGCTATTCTTCTACTGCTATCTGCAATTCCTTTTAAAAATGGTCGAGTCCCAAAGGAGACATGGGAGGATCAAATGAGTCAGAGAGCACTACAGCTCTAGTCTCCTGAATAAGATTTCTGTCTCAACAGCTTTCAGTCCCATGGCTTCCATTAAATATACTTAAGGGAAAATACAAATGTGAAATGTTACTTTCAGTGATGTGTTTTCCAAATATTTCACAATTGGCTAATATACAGGACTTGCTGAACAGAAACAAAATGAATTACATATATGATCGCTCAAGAATTTCCTAGAGTGCCACAGTCCTGATTAAACAAAGCATTTCTACCTACATCCAGTAAAGTGCTCATCCAAGAGCGGAGCCTTGCAATATCTACTAGGTACCTGGCTGAGCTCCCAATCCCGCGTTTGGCCCCCAGATCCATTGCATAAAACCTGGAAGACCCGGACACAAGCAGAAAGAGTGTTAGTCCTGGGTACCTACAAGGACAGTCACCTCCGTAGGGTACCTAGGTGCTTGAAGAATTTTATATTACTAAGCATTGCCCACAGAGATTTAGAAATCTAAATTCCACTGAGTCTTTATATAGCATTTGAATCCTCTTCTAGGGCAGATATTTTACATTCTCATCTTATTTTAAGGTTATGCTTATGGTCAAACATCATCAGCATGTGCAACTTCCCGGGAGCAGGACTTCTTTAGTTAACAGGACATTTTTTTTTATTTATTTTAAAGTTCAGACCTAAGTACCTTCCTTCTATACTTCTATTTTTTAATAAATGCAAATAGCAAATCAGAGTTAATCCATGTGCAAAATGTGCTGCTGTTTCCTATTTGATACTCATGTGAAAAGATGATCCACATTAGCCTGTCACAGGAAGTCATCAGTACGACCATGTGCTCGACTGGGGAACGGTGCTCAACCAATAGCTAGAACCAAACAGCTCAGATGTCCTGAAATACTTTTTAAAATTTATTTTAAATTAGACTATTCTAACTGCCAGAGTCCTTCATTATTCAAAAAAACCCAAGTAAACCAAACAAAACCCAACAACCAACGTGGTAGGGAATCAAAACACATGAAGCACGTTCACCATTCATTAAGAAATTACCCCCCAGTGTTACATATCATAGAAAAAGACACGAAGTACATTTTGTTAATTGGGTGTTTGGACACCATGTCATACTGCAGCTTCTCAAACAAGTTATATTTAAAAAAAAAAAAAAAAATCACTAGGAACGGTGTTTTACTGCAACAAAAAGAGTTTCTGGAGAAACCTGTTGGGCTGAACCACTAAGGAAATTCCACAGAAACCATGGCTCAGGTATTTCCACCTCTCTCTCAGTCCGAGGGGATCTACTTTCAACACATGGGCATAAACATCTGGCATCTTCCCAACCTCTGGTCCACAAGGGCAGAGCAAGTAGTCCACAGTCCTCCCTAGTCTGGGAGCTCCAACCTTCCCCTCTGCAAAGCACAAACACGCGAAGCAGTAACACAGCCTCTTCCTAGCAGGCGACTGAAACCAGCAGGTATGCGATCAAGTCTCGTTTTGCCAAAAGCTTCACATCCCAAGGTGTATCGCATGCTGCTTTGGTGCAGATGTTGGGGAAGCATTCTTCTAGGCACACAGGAGGGATGAGTTTATGATACAATTCCAGCATGAACAGCCACTGCGTTTCTGCTCGTATGTCTTTACCCAAATAAAACCACCCCTTTCTCAGTGGTTGGACAACCCATTTTTATTAGTGGACATCTGCATCTTTTCCACAGCTCTACCCTAATGAAATTTCTCCTTCCCACAGTGAGCACTGTTAAAGCATCATTTCCAGGCAGGAACATTCAAACTGGGCACGTATCATTTTACATCTCAACCATTCACTTCTTCAGAGATCTGATAGTACCCAGGGAAGAAAAGGAAGCTCACTGATTGCTGCAACCTCCTAGTAAATTCATAGGAATTCCTCAGTGCAGAATTTAGCTGTAGCAGCAACTCAACATTCTCCGCAGCTTCGCGGTGCTGGTTTTGAGGTCAGAATTCCGAGCTTTGCCACTCACGGCCTTGCAAATCCCAGCTTTATAAATGTCGTGGCAGAGACTACCACCGATGGGCAGCAATCCAACCCCAATGTGCACTTTCAAGCTCTGTAAAAAGCTAAATCTCAGATAAAGGATTTAATGAAATTTGGGCTGAGCCCTACAGCCACGCTCCCCTGCACTTTAGTTGGGACGTACTCAAACTTGAGGTTTCTCCAAAATCCCGACTCAGCCCGTCTGCAACTTTTGTTCTGCTGCTCAGCCCTTTCTCTCACGAAAATGCCTCTTCTGAACAACATCATTTCCAGGGCAGTGCAAGTGGCATGAGCTCACGCGAAGTCCACATACTAAAAAGGCAGGTGCCACTGACACAATAAACCGTAATGGCTTCTTCAAAACTGTTAAAGAATTTTTAATTCATAGATCACTTGCCCAATAACCTGCAATGGCTCCTCTGGAGCCATTATGATCTATCAGGTCACTGTAGTGCCATACATGCACATTAAGTAGGCATGCAAAAAATCATTAAGAAATTGGTGATGACAAAAATTACTCTGCAGGCTTGGTAAAGATCATTTTTCTTTTTCACTGAAACATTATAACATTCACTTAGCAGGCAGAAGATTTCACTGGAACCCCCAGACAAGAAAGCTCACTCTACACACTCAGCCCTACAGCTGCATCAGCTCAGGCTTATCACTTCAATTTACAAAGACCAGAGTTTTCATTCTCAAACAGTCCAGTGGCAAGCCACCAGCAATATCTTTTAAGTAAGTTACTACCCAAAAGTAAGTAAATGTGGCACTGTCTCCTACCTCCTCGTATTTTAGCCAGCATTTCAACAAACACTCTACAAAAATAAGACGTTTGCCCCCAGAAAGAATTTTCAGAGTCCAGTTAATTCAAAGCCTCAGTGACATTCTGAAAGCTGAGCTATAACCCCCTGAAAAAAATGCAAAACCTTATCACAGAAAACCTTAATTATGGCACACATAGTGTGGACTTGCTGCAGTATGCTTGGGGAAATTATAGATTTTCTTTCTTTTTTGGGGGGGAATTTTTATAAAATCTATAGAAGAAAAAAAAAAAAAAAAAAAAAGAGAGAGAGAGAACTAGCACCATTCATTCT
>JANHGN010007639.1:0-39776 GCA_024605025.1 Megaceryle maxima | reverse complement strand
AAATGCTAAATGAAAACACTTTTCCTTAATAATAAAGTTTTTTTAAAAAATAATAAAAAAAAAAAAAAAAAAAAAAAAAAAAAAAAAAAAAAAAACCAAAAACAAAACAAAACCAACAAACCGCTTCAGTAGCGTCCTAAAAATGATACTGTTTGCTGAAAGTATATATTCAGATAGCTAGTAACTTTGCTGAATGTACATACTTAAATAGTTAGTAGTGCTTTCTTTGGAGGCACCAGGGAGGATGAAAACACCAAGTGCTTATTTTTCTTGGAATAAATAATTTAGCTTCAGCAAATTGTCTGCTGATATTGAGGATTATCAGATGATGGATATTTTCCCATAATTAACTACCACCTGCCTTGAAATCCCCTGTCAGTACTTTTGATTAGCCTATACCTTAAATAAGAATACAAAGCCCAAAACCCCAGAGAAGATGTAACACTAATGATGTGTGTGAAATGTGGTTATTTTTCTTTAATTTTTAATAATTAAAAAAAGGAAAAAAAAAAGAAGTCAGGCTTTGAAAAGAAGCAATCCCATGTACTGTTCGCAAGTTAAGATTGCTACTTTTTGTAATAACATTGTTATTTAGCCCTCTTATGTGCAGTAGCAAAAGGTCAACCTCTAACAATTAACAGTAGACACAGAATGCATTTTAAGTGAAACTATTACTGACTTCTTGTAGACTTCAAAGATACAAGACCTGCAACTATCAACTATTTCTGGTGCCTAGTCCCTATCTTCCTTTAGGTTATGGTTTGATGTCATCTCTGAAACCCCTTCCAGGTGGTACACAAGATAAAAAGGCTGTTTCTGTTGGCCAGAATCTATCTTGAACTACATGAAAATACTTTAGACATAGTTTGGGGCATAAGCAGTCAGACTGAAAATCCACTCTAGGTCTTCAACTTTAAATATACCATACTGGTGAAAAATGTCCCTATAGAGAGAAAGATCAACTACAGAGAGGGCGTTAAGGAGAGAATTCTGTTCAAAACAGTGAAGGAGGAAGGTGGCGCTCAAAGTCAGTTCTTTGAAAGGCTTTGGGATGTGTTTGTGCATACGTGTGTCTGGCACGTTGACTTAGTTCTTTACTTTTATGTCTTCAGGATACCTAAATAGATATGACTCGTAGGAATCCTAGCTATTAATACTGCCTCACAGGTGCTATGGTGGAAATCAAACTATTAAAAACAAGCCAAACAAACACAAATCTAGTAAGTAAAACTCCTATGTAATTTATATTTTCTTGCAGTCTTTTCTCTGCTCTGTGACAGTAGCATGTCATAGATGCTCAAGATAAAAAGTTCATTTCACGTAGTAAAATACACTTAAATTTTTTAAGTTGTCATGGAGAAAAAACATCCTAAGCTGATTGACTTGTAAATTTCTGATTCACCCTGAGTCACTAAAGCCTAGAGCAGAGAATATATTCTAAAAATGCTATGTTATCAGTGGATTGAGTCATTTCTGATTTAGCCCCGGCTCTAACCAGACTGTCCTGCTTTCTGCAAGAGTAATAAAAAGATAAGCCCTGCAAAGTTTATATAAAAACTACTTATTTGCATTCAGACGAGCATCGCTTTCTATTTTACTGTATGAAAATAACCATAGATTTGCTCAAAAGCAGAGAAAAGAAGCAGAAATCCAAAGACAGGTTAACAGCAGAGTTTCTTAAGATAACTTCAGTAGATAACAGATGCATACATCTCTAATATCCAGCGTACAGTGTATTATAGCATTGATCAGGAGTATTAGATGTGGCACTGAAATGTCAATAACTTCATAAGAGGCTGAAATACATAATTTCATCTTAATAAGGCTCCTCTTAGTGTTGATATGGTCCCTAAAATTTTATGACATTTAATGTCTTATTTGGGCCAACATTGCACATAGCGTGCAAAATATTTCCTTGCTAGGAGCAATATTGAAGGGATATAGGAATGTGTTCATAATCTATATACACTACACCGAATATTTTCAACCACATTATCTGATATGCCACTACTAGTAGCCTATAGGGCAATCTGATTGTAAATTTATGTAGCTAATCTTGCAGTGTAAATGTCCTTACGTACATTTAGTTCAAAGGAGTGAAGATGTTGAAGTAGTATAAAGTCATTTTACTCCACTAACCCAAGAACATTAGATAGTGGCATTTACCAATGCAAAATTGGGGTAGGATGCACAAGTGTGGACCTCTGTCCTGCAGAGCATTAAGAAGAATCCTTTAGCCTGTGCAAATAAGATTATGGGATAGGGATTAAAATTTGGTAGCAGATAGCAGACACTGGTTTATTCCGCTGTGACAGACTATTGAAGGGGGAGTTTACTTGTAATAACATTGTTATTTATATTAGTAATTAACATTAATAAATGTTATTAACATTTTGGACTGGAGAAATAGAAGGTAAGTTCCTCTGAGCGTGGCTCAATTTAGAAAGTGATTTAAAGGGCAGATTTCTACAAGATACAAAGCAGATACTGTTCTTTCAAACTTTTTTGCATGAGGCTTAGCTCTGAAGAAGGGAAGCTGTTATCACAATTTGTGAGGAAAATAAAACCAATGGAAATTACCATTTCCAAACAGGACAGGAGTCTGCTGCACGTTACAGCCTATTATGTGGCTGTCAGCGGTCAGACAGTTAAATTCTATGCACGATTTTCAGTGGAAATGAGTTGCATAGGCTTAGATGAAGCTCATCCTGCAATGAGCACATAGTTTTTCCCTTTGTTGTAAAGTTAGCGTGGCCATTACTCCTGTGGAATTTTGCAGTTAGGGAGCATAGATTTTATATGTGTTCTAAGTAAGTCTTTCATAAGGCCTTATGTATTACACAAAGGCTCAATGCATTTGGATGCAAAGGCCAATACAGTTCTAAGCAGTTTAAAATTCAACCACTGTGATTTTATAAAAACAGCCATTCTCCATATTGCTGACTTTAGAGAATAGCTTACTTCAGCTGAAGAAAGCAGATGTCTGCTGGAGAGGAGAAAGTGCATGAAAGTGATCATCACAGGGATGGCTAAGAAGTTCATAAAAATGCCATCGACTTATCATCAGACTTGAGATCTATAGTCAGGCCCACAGTTATGCTTTAATTTTGCTCCATTATAAACTATAGTAAATCTGTTAATATTTTAAAAAAGTAAACATGAAGAAGCTGAAAAATAGTGAAACAAAGTCAGAAGGAGTTGTTTTTTTTTAAACTTGTTTACAAAAGGATAGGCGAGTCTTTGTCTTGAAAGCACTTTTTAAACTTCTGGGCAATCCTGAACTGTGAAATACAAATTGATGGTTACACAGTCTTGCTTCCAGCAGCTACATTACATCAAAGCAAGTAGAAGTACATTGTTTTAGCTTCTGTGGAAGCAGCGGTTGTAATTGCCCAAAGGAAGTGGTGTAATGGCAGGGCATATGTTGTATGCTATTAGTCCGCAGTATGAAAGGATTTGAGAATAGCAATCATGCACAAGTGATAGGGCCATACATGTAGTTAAGAATTAGTTCTTTGCACCATCTGTGCTAGTCTACTCTGTAGCAGCTTGGTGACTAGGTAGATGAATCTATCAGGATAAAATAATCTAAAAAATAGTAGCTACTATATTTTAAATCACGAAGATAAACCCATGAAGCAATCAAAGAAGCCTTTCTTTGCCTTTGGCTTTTAGTTATAATTTAAAACATTGCTAAGAAATAGATGCTGCATAAGATGTTTTTAACATACTTACTCTGAAACATGTACATATCACTATATTGCATAAGTGTCACTTACTTACACATGCTATTTCATGTTTAAATGGCCACAGGAAATTTGAGAGGTTTTGTTTTCTACAGCATTAGAAATAGAATGTTCCAAAAATAGGAGTAAAAAAATGACTGTGGCTTTTTTCTGGTTTTGTGGGGGTTTTTTTGGGGTGTGGGGTTTTTTTGGTGTCTCTTGTTTGTTTGGTTGGTTTTTGTTAACAGTGCAGCTAGTCTTTGCAGCAGATACCAATAACATTTGACGCTAATTGGCTCTGCAAAGCATCTAACTGAGAGGGAGATGTTAATAATGCAAACCTCAGAGTGCATATGTCTGCTCAGTACCTTCAGGCTGAGTTTAGAAGGAGCAGTGTTGCAGAGAGGAAGGTCAAGTTTTTTTTCAATCAACTAAGCATAAGCCCTCCAGAATGTCAGGGTCAACATTGCTAATATATGTTAGGGTAAGTCAAGAATCAGGCCCATCTGCTAATAGAAATGAAAGTTATAGCTTCAGCAGCCAAATGATATGCAATTAAATGGCTTAGATGTATTGTATTGAGCATAATGTTGCTGTTTTATACAATTGTTTGAAAGCAATGGGGATTTCCAGAGCTCAGTGTTTGAATTACAACTTTAATTTCCTCCTTTACAGTTACTTAGACTTAAAATGTTCTGAAGTAGTTATGGGGGGAAAGGAAGAGAGAGGAAATACTTGCTAAGGGCTGTGGTAAGACTTTTTTTTTTTTTTTTTCCTCCCCTGAAGAAAAGCCTTTTGAAACCTGTGTCTTTGGCTCCTCCTCACCAGATCTTCTGATCAGCAACTCTTCTATCATTGTATTGCACTCCCCTATGATGGAGACATTGACAGAAACAGGCTGTATAGCATCTTCTCAAGACTTTCTCTTCAGATGCTTTTCCTTAAGTACAATCTAAGAATTTCCTTCTGCGGTAAGTTTTCTAAGCAGTGAGTCATCTGTTAAATCAGTGTTGGTTCACCCCTCTATAAAATGGAATGGAAGTTGGGTTTAGGAACTTGTTACAGTGCACAGAATGGAGCTGCTGTTAGTACTACTGTATTTAAGTGGTTTCTTCCTCAGTAGGGTCCAGCTTCTCTAAAAAATTAATTTGCCCTCTGTAGGTGTAATTTCAATATCCATGTTTCTCAAATCAGCAAAAAGCAGCTTTTTTTCTTTCCCCCTGTAGTCTTGTATTTTGTTTGCCTTTCACTAAAAAGGAAATATTTTTCATAGCTTATGTTGCATAATTTCCTTATATATTGCTGGCAAAGTTCTGAGCCTTTTTAAGTTCATGTGGTAAAAAGTCAATGCTAAGGAGAGCTGAAGTCACAAAGAGTTTTTCCTGACTTACTTGAAAAAGAAATTGTCACAGGAAACGTTTTTAATCAAATAAGAAAGAGACCTCTGATTGTACTCTATCTATAAAATAGGAAAAAAAGGAAAAAGAAGAGAGGAGGAGGGGAGAAGATTGTAGCCTTTCCTCTCTTTTTAAGCCAGGATTTCAAAGAAGGATCTAAAATCGCATTTGAATGTTGGGTGTGGATTCCCCCCCCCCCTTTCATGCTCAGTCTAAGAACTGCAATTTTACAGGCGTATTTAAAATTTGGTCCACAAAAATCAGTCCTGTGCTTTATACTTTGGGAACTTCTTAATCTCCTCAGGCCATTGAAGGTCAATCACATACTGCAGGTTTCATTCTTCCTTTAATATGATTTGTTTGTTGGGATTGGATTTTGAGTCAGAAAAATAGATACCTTCTGTTAGCAGTCTAGCAGTTGTAGCATGGAACTCTGGGCAGGTTAATTTACTCTGGAGAGATAGGTAAATTAGCTCCTGTGAAGATGTGCATTACCTGGCCCTGATGCTTCTGCTTCATGATGCAGCCTACTTAAGGTGAGCTTGGCTGTCTCTGACTGCCTTGACGTCTGCAGCGTTCATGCATTTTTCAGTGTGTGCTTGAATGTAAAATACATGGTGTAGTTATGATCACTTGTGGAAAATGAATAATCATTGGAACAATTACTCAAGCTAGTCCTGCTCCTTTGTATGCCTGTAATTTGTTATTTGAAAGGTGAATTAATTGTACTTCAATGGAATCAGGTTCTACCCTATCTTGATAATAAGTAATTAATTTCCTGAAAAGTGAAACTGTTTCAGCAACAGAAGTGCTGAAGTCAGAGAATATGAAGTTCTCATCAGAGGGATCATTTCTTTGTTGCTAGTCCTCGCGTTTCATTTGGCTTGAGACATTGCCAAAGCGGTTACAGACCAGCTAAGGTAACATCTCAGTTGCGCTTTCCAGAGAGCAATGTGAGAAGCTAGGCTGTAGTGTTAGCCCCATACTGATAGTATTGATGTGTGCTCTGTGTCATAATAGGTGCCTTAATAACACTGAATGAAGCTATAAAGAAAAAAAAGTTGAATTTGAATGTTTGCTTCTCATGTCAGAGGAATTTGGGGTTAATGAAATGCTCATTTGGAAGATATTAGGGATTAAAGGCCTCCGAATACTGCAGCCACTGATTTATTGCACCGAAGGGGAAACCTTTTATTGTCACCCACTCATCCTAGACATCTAGACATAAAATTAAAACACACGATCTGCTCCCTGTTTGGAAGAAAGCATGTACATACTTACTGTTCTGGAGTAGGTTGGCCTGGATTTGACTTGCTGTATGTAGTTGGTTTGGAGGATCAGAATTTAAAACATGTATTGTTGCTCATGCAGGACACAGATGAACCTGGCTGTCATCTGGGATTGCTGACTTTTTCTTTCTGCTCACCCTCGCTTTAATTGTTTGGTGAATATGAGAAATTGTCACTAACTTGTAGAACTTTCTTGGAGGTGCTCACGGACTTCAGAATTATCAAAGAGTAGCTCTTAGAACAGATTTGTTGCAAAGACTGACAGTGCTGCCATTGCTGTGATTTAATAGATCATTCTTATTTGTTTGATCAAACCTAAGAACATAATTTTAAAATAAATGGAAGTCTGCCTGGATGAGACTATGAAGAATATAATATTTATAGCCACAGCATACTGGCAGTAGAGCAGAACAAGTTAAAAGTGATTTGGCAATGAAGACTTTTTCTCTTCACTAAACCTCTACTAGCAAAATTCATAAGCTGGTGATATCTACCTCTATAATGGAAAGTATTTATTGACTTTATTGGCAATTTAATACACTTTGTCAAGCTTTGTTGGTTAGTTTCTATTGATTGTGAGACACGTGGAATTACTTTTGCTTCCTAAGTGAATGAATGTGCAAACACTTCCATTCTGGCTTTGTAATTCACTTCTGAAAAGTTTCATAATGATGCATACTTAAGTTAAATAGTACCATTTCTATCTTAAGAAGATCTGAACGGTTGTTATGTGAATTAATTTTTAAAATTCTGGATAAATTAAAAGATGCTTTTGGGGAAAGCATGAGCTGGGTTTTGTATTGAGTTTGGTAACCTCTTATTCTTTCTTTTCTTTCTGCTATATCTTGATAGGAACTCATTATGTCCAGCTATAACACATAGTTCCGCAATTATTTTCTTCCAAGTGAAAACACACTTGCTTGGTGTTGATACATTTCAGGGAGGGGGAGAATGGAGAAAAAAGTACCTACTTCTGTGATTACAATTTAATTTTCTTGTTGCTGTTGTGACCCTTTCCAAGATTTCACAGAGCTTTGGATTAGGTTAAAACCGAGTGGATAACTCCTATCACTCGGGAGTAAAAACCACATTTCATTCCCCATGTTGGTTTTCAGTGGCTCACGAGAAAGTAAAAGAAACAAGTTCTGCTGAAAGTCCAGAGATACTGGTGTAAATTTTTCCATGCTATTCCTTGTTTACTTGTCATTCTGCAGTGTCTTACCAGCAGTAACGCATCTGGAAATCTTTGAACTGCATCTTCTTTTATGGGTGATACTGAACATCGGCTGTCCTTGCCACTGCTATAGTTTTCTGCTGTTACTCTACTGAATTTATCCAAGGATGCTGGTATCAGCAGTGACAGTAGTAACATAGTTATGAGAGATGAATTAAACAAAAGTAGTTATTTCCAAAAACTAAACAAATGTATGCCTTCTTCCTCTGGTAAAGCTATGCCTTTCCAAATAATAATGCATTTTTCATGAAACAAAACATACATTTCCCCAGGTGTTTAATAATCTGCTGAGTGTAGAAGTGTTTTGAATGAAGCAAATACCAAGCGGATTCAGAGCAAAACAGTGCTAGCTAATGTGTTTTGTTTATACTTATTTTAAAATTTCAGCTACCTTTAACATCATACCCTGTGCATATTGAACTTCAGATTGATGAATGTTGAATCAAAAGCAAACACAAAGTAGTTCCTTTAAATACTTCTAATTCAGAAGCAAACTATTCAACCTATTTTAATAGCTTTTTTATTATTATTATTCCTGTTCAGGAAATGGCAAATATTTATTTATCCAGCTACCTCCACATTTCCCACCATCATTATTCACAGTGATCCCTGCAGTGATAAGTGGTCAATGACCCTAGTGCAGGGTGAACTACAGCAGTCTTGCAGAGTTGCCCATTATTCATCACAGTGGTAGAACAGCTGCGACAGCACAGTGACATTTTGCTAAAAGCTCTCAATTTTCCCCAGTAGGTTATTATACAGGCAGAATAAAATCTTTTCTTAAAGACCAGCAACCTTTTTTCTCTGAAAGGTCACTTTTGTTTGTTCTTTCTTATTTTGGTGGAAGATAAATTCAAAAATTTGAAGAGGAAACTCCAAAAGTACTACTAAAGATGGTAGCACTTCTGTATGTATGTCTCCATTTGCCCGCTCAAACTTGCTCTCAGAGAACTTGGAACTAGATTTAAAACTTTGTTTGCTAAATAGTCTCTCTGAGCAACCTAATCTAGTTGAAGATGTCCCTGCTTGTTTTAGGGGGTTGGACCTGATGACCTTTAAGGTCCCTTCTAGCCCAAACTGTACTATGATTTCTCTCAAACTGCTGACTGCACTCCTGGTAACACAGCCCAAGATACTGTTGGTTGTCCTTGCCACCCAGCTACACTGCAGATTGATACTCAGTTCTTTGTGGACCAGCACTCTCAATCAGTCTTCTGCTAAGATGCACTCCAGCCAATTGGCCATGCAGTGTAGCATGGGGTTATTCTGTCCCCACTGTGAATCGGCTTTCATTGAACTTCTGAGGTTTTTTTGTGAGCTCATTTCTTGAGCCTATTGCAGTCCCTCTGAATTGCCTCATCCTCTGGAGTGTTGGTGACCACCTGTTGCCCTTTTGGTATCGTCTGCCAGCTAGCTGAGTGTGCTCTGCCTCATTGTGCAGGCCATTAACGGCGATGTTAAGTGGTATTGGTGCCAGTATTGATCCCTGAGGGATGCCAGTACTAACTGGCTGACAGCTGGAGTTCATATAGCTGATCACAACCCTTGGAGTCCATCTGTCCAGACAATTGTCCACCCACTTCAGAGTATACTTATGCATTTGATATTTCACCGAATTGGTTAAAGGGTACTTTGGAAGACCATATCTGATGCTGTTGACTGTATAGTAATATAGCTTTGGTGAAACAATGGTGTTAGCTGTGAGAGTTAACATCCTTCTGTAAATAGCAAGATTCTCCTGCTGGCAATGTGGGATCTGTATTTTAACAGACGATTAACTGGTGGTGGTATAAAGAACAGTATGCAGAATGTGTCACAGACATGGAGAAGACATTTAAGCAGGGAGCGCACATGGTTAATTTTTAAAACTGAAATAAATTGGGGTTTGCTCTGAAGGGAGAAGATTCCTAATGCCATTTGGAATGTCTCAACAGAATAGGTAGAACAAATGAGTGTGTTGCTTGTGACCACTCTGGAAAGCAACATTTGTGCATGTTGTCATTTCTTGTAGGTGTACCCTCAGATTTTCATTAGGTAGGCAGCTGTCCTAGGAAAAGCCAGTCTATTGAAGTATTTGAAAGGCAAGCAAGCACAAAACCATCTTAGTAAAACTCTTACTAGTTTAGTTTTATTGAGGTTTGGGGATGACTTGTGAAACCTGAAAATTGTTTCCTTGGGGAACCAGTAATTTCACAATTTAGATTCTAGGGAGATTCAGCACTCAGTGTGAACGAGGGACCTAATGCAGCTTTCAGGACCAGAAATTCTAAACTACAATTAGTTGTCTTTGAAACAAACATTTTAAATCTCTTCCATGGACAAGAGATGCTGCTGTGTTATTTCACGTAAACCATTAAGAGTTTAAGGCCAAGAGAAAACACACAGTGCTGTGTTATAACCTTCATAGAGTTCTTTGGAATAGCTTTTCCACCACTTTCTGAAACTGCCTACAGAAATGTAATAGATGGGGGAAAAGTTCTCAAGGGCAAATCGGTGCAGTTCTCTACCCCCTGTGCAGAGGTCTGTGGCGAGTCAATTAGCTGATTACATGTGATATTGAAATGGGAAAATGAACCAGTATGCAGCTGGATGTATTGATAGAATCAAAGCACAATGCGCCCTAAAGTAGTAAATGAATTAAGTCTCCCCTGGAACATATCTGTTAAATTGTTACGCTAATACTGTGGTGATAATTGTAATCACCAAAAGAGCTGATGCCTGAACAAGCTAACAGCTGATTTTAATATATATATATATTTTAATCTTTAATGTAGTGAAAAGATTTTTTTAAGAACTAGGTGGTTCATACTAACAGGATGGTTCTTATTATCGCTCTGCTTTTGTAGAATAGTTTCACCTCAAGATGATTTTCCTTACCCTCATTTCCATTTGTACTTTATGTATTATTGCCTGACAGGTTGACCTTTTCAAGTTGCATGCTGTGAAATGTTGCTACTAAGGATAGTTGATGTCAAAACAAGTTCTTTCCTAGCTCTTATTAAAAATATTGAAAGATGAAAGATTTCTAATTAGGCTACAGAAAGGTGTATTATTAGTAACTTGTACTTAAAAAATCCACATATATTTCTTCCCTTCCTGGACCTAGAAAGATAGTTAGTGCCAGTTGAACTTGTAAAATAATATATGGAGTTCATGAGTTCTCACCACAAAGGTTATTCAGTTTTAAAAAACATCATTATTTTAGAAGTCGTTTTGCTTTAATAGCACAAGCTTGTGTCCCAAACTTACTGTGTCCTTGCACATCTGCATTTGTTTTGTTAACCAGGGGGTTGAGTTTCTCATCTTTTCGATCCAGTTGCTTCAACTATCAGTTTGGTATACTTGCTGGCTTGTTGCTTATATGATTTAAAAGGATTCATCTTAAGAATATAACTTGATGTTACTGTGAACTGTGAAAAGAATATTTTCTTCATTTGATAAACTGATTTCTGTGAAAAGACAGTGAAGTTTTTGTGGTACAAGATGTAAAATAAAATGAAATGTCCAGAGACCAGTCATAGGCAAAAGATATTTTTTTAATGTTTCTCAACAGTACAGATGATGTTCTCAATAATCAGTGCTGTTCTGAGGTGAGGTCCTATTTGCAGTCAAAAGACAGGACTTACAAGTTTTGTTTTCCCTTAAGGTTATGTAGGAAACTTGCAATTAAGCTTGGAGGACCTGAACTCAGGACACAAACAACAAGTCAGTAGCCTTTCTTCTACGATATCCTCCTAGGAAAAAGTTCACACACTTTTTATTTATTTGTTTGTTTGTTTATTATTATTATTAAAAGCTGACTGTGCATGCAAGGAAGTTCTAGGAGAAATCAGCCTGCATGAAAAAAAACAAATTATGTCTACAGGAAAATTTGTAGTACATTTAAACCTTATCTGTTAGTTTATGTAGAAATTTCCTTGGTGCTTTAAAGGAACTGACTGTTACAGTATTTTAAAGTATCTCATAATTTTTAAGTATAGTTTTAAAGTATATTTTTATTTCAGGTATTACTATAGTTTTATTCTGTCCATCTGAAATCCCTAAGATATTAGAACGGGGTTTTTTTTGTATTAACAGAAGTCTAGTTAGACTTATACCAGAAAATCAGCCTTTATATTTCTTGTTGCATTTTCATCTTTTTTATGGTAGATCTTTAAAGATTGACTTTTTTCCTCAAAGACTAAAATTTCTCTATCTTCTGTAATTAAAAGAATTAAGTTTTTCTTGAATCAGATAAAAGTTTTTAACGAGCATTAATAAGAATATCAAAGCAGTTTTGCCTTTTTCCATATTCCTAGCAGATGTAAATCTATCAAGTCTGGCAGATTCACCAGCATTGATTGATTGATTAATTTTTAGCATTTGACCAGCTGTATTTTGTAAGTAACAACTACAGAGACATTGCATCACTCTTCCTTAATTGAAGCTGCGTATATTTATGGTTATAATTTAGATTTGAATCTTTGTGACAGGAGCTTCCTAGCTAACTTGAGTACATAATATAACATGTCAGAGAAGAGCAAATGTGGTTTAAGTAGATGGCAGCTCTATGATTGCAGCCTGGCAAGAGACTGCATAGGGCACACCAATGTTCTTCCCCAACTCCTGTTTGATAACCATTTTTTAGGGATCTCTGAAGTGAGGCTTCCTTCTTCTTACTTGGTCCCGCTCTGCCTGCAGTCTTCTCTTCCACAGATTGTGTCAGTTGACCTGGTACTGCACACCAGGAGTTTGTGCACACTCCACAACATCTGGCTGTAGAAAAAGCACCATTTGGAGCCAAGACAGAACTCTAGACTTGCAGCTTCTTGAGATTGCTGTAGCAGTTAGGAAATGAATTGTATGTTTCTTACACTCTTACTGACTTGTTGGTTATTCAGTTCATTACAAAATAGAATAATTTTCACAGGTGGGATGTAGGGACTTGAGCAACTTCATCTGTGCTATGGATGAGTAACCTCATGGTTGAGGTGGTGTATAGAAGGACCAGTGATAGGAATTTTTTTTTTTTTCCAGCTATAGGATATGTACCTCCTGATCTATTTAGAGATGCTTTGAGAATGTACCTTAGGTCAATCATCAGCAGATTTCAAACCCATTTTGTGAGCAAGGTGTAGGAATGAGTTAAGCCGTTTAGCAAGACTCAAGCACTTGGGGGAGTGACCAAAAGCAAACATTTAGACACCTGATAACTTTTATTCTGCAAGTATGAATACCTAGAGATCATGAGCTGTTTCCACTTGAAGTAATACATTCTCAGCTGCTATCTAAGCCTAGAACTTGGGTTTATGATTAAGGTTACTTAAGAGTTTATTTTAGCCAAGTTACCTTGTGTATTTAATTCAAAGGATGTAATAAATCTTCCTGATATTTTAAGAGCTCCAACTTGCTATCTGCATTGATGTAACTAATGATACGTGTACTTCCTGATTACTGATTATACTGCCACATAAGTGACAGGTTATATGTTGAAGTGCAATAACAGGTGAATCCTGTGTGAACTATCCCACTTGAAGTAGATCCATTTCAATATTTTAAAGCAGTTTCTATGGAGAAATAGCTCCAGGAGGCATGTGTGTGTCACAGTTCAAAAGTAATGCAATTCATTGCAGTAACCTCTCTTCTAGCATACGAGTTTTCAAATGGAGAAATGAAGCAGCTCTTTTTGATGAATTCCATTAGCTGAGGTAAATCAGCAAAACTTCCCTTCTTCTGAACTAGGCTTTTACTGCACTAGGCAAGTGATTTCTAAGGCTAACCACAGTTTTCTTTTGAAAAAAGAATGCAATGTGGATTGTATTAACAAACTTCTGTGATTCTGATGTCAAGTGGTAGACAACTCAAGTCTTTAAACAAATAAAAAACACCTACATGTGTGAAGGACACAGCAAATGAGAAACTAGGACAGCACTGAGAGACACCAGCATTTTTGTGTGTGCAGATAGACTTCCAACGGTGTTCTGAAGAGCAGGGCTTTAGGCCTGGCTTTGCTTAACCAGTGAGTAGGATTTGATGCCATGTAAAAAGTTCCCAGCACTGAAGCGAACAGTTGATAGAAAACTAACTACCCTGTGAGCATTATAGGGATTTTGTTTTGCTTTTCTGCGAAGCACAGGCTCGGGCAGGATAGCAGACTCTCTGCACCAATGTCTCGTCTTCCTTTGGAAGTTTTCTGCATGCATGGCTGTTGAAATGAAGAGATTTTTTTAAAGTGTCATAGGTGCTGGAGTTTTTATCTTGTATTTTTATTTCAGCTTTGTAAGGTAGAGGTAATCTCTTTTTTTCCCCCAAGACGGGGGGGGAAATGTAATGTAATTTGAACATGTTAAATGATGTTCTTTCAGCCATAAATCACTGTTGGGCGACAGGAAAATAGGGTGAATCAGAAAGTTAGGCTTTGTGTGGACTTCAAAGCTGATGGATGTTTGTGTGTTTGTCACTAAACAAACTATTGCCATCTGATCAGAATAGCTGGCTTTCTTAAACAGCTAGAGAAGGAAATAGAAGCAAATGAAAACCGGAACAGCTTACGGACAAAACAGGTGAAATCTTGGACATTAGTGGACAGAAGAGAACATCCAGATGCTTCCTGTATGGACTAGCAGGGCTTGTCACCACATAGTCTGTAATCAGAAGAGAGAGGGGGGCAGATTGGTGTTTCTTGCTGTTGGTCATGTGCCCCTGGAAGAATGGCTTATGGTTTGCACAAATGCTTACAAGAAGCAGCCTAGAAAGAATAACTTGGTCATGAAATCTACATGTTTCCCTAAATGACCTTGATTTGTAAAGCTTTGTAACCTCTAGAGGTGTATGGAAAGGATAGTGTAGGAAGGGTCTGGGGCAAGTTATTACAAATAATAGTCTGATTCAAACAAAAAACAAAGCTATAATTCTGCAAATTTGCTCTTCTTAATTCTATTCTAAGCAGTCTGAATTACTTTTAAGTAAGATACATCTTTCATAAAGATTATAAACATCCCTATGTTTGAATATTCTGAGAAGATGCAAGACATGGAGTTTGAATCAAGCAATGCTTTTGTAAAGATTTAATGTCATTGAGCTGTTTGGGGTAATAAAGCTGGCAGTACACACACAGGTAATTCAGGTAACCTATGAATTTAAGAACAGAAGGACATAGCTTCCAACTTGGCCTCACTATAATACAAACAACAAAAAAACCCAACAGAGAAACCAACCTCTCCACTCCAAAAGCCTCCAAAATTCAATGTTAGTAGCATTGGCGAGTAAGTGTATCAGTTTAAAAGACTAATACCAAAACATCTGTGCTGCAGCTGAAATATATGCTATTCTAGTTTACTAGTGCTGGACTGTTCTTTTTTGTCAGTCTGTGGACTCAGATTCTATACAGTGTTATTTGTCAGAAGTCCATTTCACTTTTACAGTCCCTCTGTTTTTCTACTGCTTCTGAATTACAGTTTTCTCCATGTCTTTTATATGGGGAATTCTTGGTGATAAAAGTAATACATGGTACATAATGTCTTATGTTTCTGATTGGATTTTTTTTTTCCCCCTGTCTTTTTAAAATTCACCTTTTTTTTGTCCCGGGGGAAAAATGTCACATTTTTCGTATTCTCCCCCCCCCCCCCCCCCCCCCCCCCTTGCTAGTTGTACTCAGGCACTAAAATAGAGGAAAAGAACACTTTCAGGGAAAACATTTTGTGTTCTTACTTCATCCTTAAATGAATTAAGATGTGGCTATATTGCTCCCTGATCTATTTCTTAATTTAATATTGTAGAGTTCAGAAATTTCTTAATGTGAAATAGGTAATTAAAACTGCATGTTTTGCTGTGTTCAAGTGCTGGAGGAGTATTGCAGGCTTCATTTTGACATTAGCTTTTTAACAACCCTTGTTGCTTTTAAAAATCTCTGTGGTTTAGTTAAAACATGACTAGGAAGAGGATCATTCTGGAACATATAGAACATAAATAGGAAGAGGATTATTTTTGAAAATTTCTTATCTAAATTTATATCCTAGAGCTCAAGGGTCAATGTTCCTCCCCGCCCCCCAGTTCATGAAGAACATTGGGAAACTCCCCATAGTCTCTTCTATTTTGGGATGGCAGTCATTTCTGTTTAGCTTCCTGAAATGCTTAGCACTGTAGAGCTGGAGCTCTGAAGTGCAGAGATATTCCAGGAGGATGAAAAATAAATAATGTGTATAACTTGAACTGGTGCAAACCTAAGCATGGAGCTTAACATTAGAAACAAAATGTATTCCTAAGTATGATGGCACTCTTAGGAAGTTTTACTGTTCAAGAGCCCCGGCCTAAGATGTGTAAGGGTTTATGTGGAGGATAAAGCAGTTTGTGAGACTTGGCCTTCATCCTGTGGCCAGTCATATGGTATTATGTGGGAGTGTTAAGGGGTAGATGGATTTGGAATTTAATAGGGATTTGGAAGATTAGTAGATTTGTTGCTGGGGTAGGGGGGGGCAGTGGGGGAAGTCTAAAGTCACGGAGTCATTATTAGATAAGGTGCTGCAATAACCTCTGAAAAAGGGTGTTGCTGTTGCATCTGATTTTCCTGGAACTTGGCTGATGCATACAAGATTTGCTATGACTAATAGGATTGCAACAAAACAGAATGCAGACCTTTTTCCTGTAATTTAGTGAGGCATCTTTTGATCCATTATCATCCCTGAGCTGAGGGCTCGCTGTGCAAAGCTGAAAGTGAATGACACGCTATAAAAAGATCTTGGTCTTTGTAACATAGAGAAGGTGGATAGAACATAATTGCTTTGCACATTGGGACTGCATATTTTAGTTTCCTCTCACTCCTCTGTTTCTAGGCAGTGTTAAAAAGGTGTTATTTCCCTGAAGTTTGATGGCAGCAGAATGGATCTGTATAAGGATTGTAATTAAAACAAAATTATTTACCAATAACTTTTTATATTGCTTATTGGGTTATCTTAACAGAGAAGGAAGAAGCTTAACTTTCTTAATTTTGGAGAGATTTCCTCCAGAATAACCATTATTGGAGAGGATAAAGCAAGGGAACTTCTTGGGCTATTCTCACAACTTCTGAGGTTAAAACCAGAAGCTCATTCAAGACTATTGCTTTACACTTAAGGTCTTGTTAAGGAGAAGAGGAAAACACTGTGTATCCAAAGACAGGAATTTATTGCTAATCTAATTAAAGTTTTAACAACCTATTAAATACAGCTATTGCTATTAACAGTCTCCAATTACAGTGTTGTTAGCACTCCCAGATCTGGTCTGGCTATTAAAGCATAAACTTGCAGGTCAAGTACATTGAGAGTTTTTTCAGCTGCGTTCACTGGTGAAATGCATTTATATCAAGGGTCATGTTTTGTGGCAATCACAGCTCTTCCTCTTCTGCCTGTTCTCACATAGTGCATTTGTACCCAACACACCTCATTCTGATCCTTAACACTGATTGCAGCAAGTTACCTACCTCTTGCTTGCATGCCTTTGCTTTCTTGTCAGATGGAATCACTGAAATAGAAAACTTAGGGAAAATATGAAGTGAATTAGTTTACATCCTTAAAACATTTTGGTGATTTTTGTTTGTTTGTTTGTTTTTAGTGTTTTTTTTTGTTTGTTTGTTTTTTGTTTTTTTTTTTTTAAACCAGTTTACACTTTTTATGTTTGGTTGAATAATAATGCAGAAATATACTTAGGGTAGTAAAACTAGATGAAAATGCTGTGCTGAACAGAACGTCAGTATGATTAGGTGAACAGTCATTGCCACATTTCTACAGGAAATAAAATAAATTGAGCCTGTGAAACAATAGGCCTGGTTATGCTAATTGGTACCTGGTATTTTGCAATGGTCAGTAACTCTATTACTAAATTTTATTATTTCTGAATTAGTCCTATAAAACAGCAGCATTCATTCTGATAAATGCATTGTTTCTGTACTCTTCAGGTAGATTATGATCCTTAACAAAATACTGGTGGATTTGATTTTCCTGGAGCAGCATAACTTAGCCCAGTCAGAGGTAAGAGAATAAAACCATGACTCGTTCTTTTGTCCCCCATACAGGGACAGGAAAATCTTTTAACAGATCGCATCCCATTTTCTAATGCACACCAAAACAAGCCATCTCATCACATCAGCAGGTGCTTTCTCCATCTGAGATGAACCACAAATCCTCTTTTTTTCTATGCTTGGTAAGTGTCAAGATCAGCATCTGCTTTTTCACCATTGTTTTAGCAGAACATTGCTTCTGATTTATCAGGTGGCTAAATCATGCTCCAGTTACAGTTTATATATCGCTCTTGCTACCCCCCGAACAAAAAGAGCACTTTGGTGTCTGTCTTTTCCAGGATTGTTAGCAGCATGACCTTTGACTGATTCTTATGATACATTTCAGCACTAATGTTTATGTTGATGCCATAAAGGAAATGTCAATGTATTATTCACACACACACCCCCCCTTTTAGAAACCCAAGCAGTCAGGCTTGTTAATGTTGTGTGACAGGTAGCAGTAAGCCATAGCTCTGATTTTTAATTGCCTCAATTTTCCTTTTTTTTTTTTTAAATATTTATTTAGGACAGTTACCCAAGTCTATTCTGGAACCTTGCTTTTGCAGTAGATGAAGAGATTTATTTTGAGAAGTTTATCTACACAGAGCTACTTAGAGCTAATTATTATTAGGCTAAAAGTTTCAGTTTATTAATTTTGTATTTTTTCCCTCTCTGATTCAGAATCCAAGTAGCCAAAATGATTAGAAATCATTAACTGTGTCAATTATGTGTATGATTCAATACTGAACCAACTGGCTAACAAAAATCACATTACCTTGTTCCTCCACTTCTTAGTATGAGTCTTCAGTTCCTTTAATGAACTTTAACCAGGCAAGTTACTGGGACTACCTTACTGGGACTAACATGTTCTGTCCCTTTACATTTGTTACCTTCTGTGAAACTGTAAAGGGACGCTGGGTAACTCCAGTCAGCTTTAGGCTTCTCTTAATTGATTTTCTGTGAATTTTCATGATAAAGCTTCTCGTATTGCTAGTCACAATTGTAAATGGACCTGGGATCTTCACTGCATGATCCATTCTTTCTTAACGTGATACTGTCCCCACTGGACCTGTTTGAATTAATAATAAAGCTTCAGTTTCCTATTAGTTGCTGACAGCAGCTTCTTAAAGTCCTCTTCATTTGGAACTGAAGATATTGGGCATAAAGCTCAAAAGATAGTTTTCCTTCTGAACTCCAAGGACTACTGGCATAGAGAGGGAAAAAGATCTTGTCTTAGAGTGAGCCAGTGCTTCTGGAATAGTCCACATGGCTCTTCCCTGCTTGATTAGATCATGTGAGCATAAGTGGGACTCTGCCTGTGCAAAACACTGATCATAAATCTTTGCCTGGGAGAGGCAGAGTCTCCAGAGGTTGGAGTTACTAGGTCATTGTGGGACTTGCCTCCCTTCCGTGGAGATGCAGTGGAATCATTTAATCTCCTTTTTATTGTGCTGGAAACACCCTGTTACAGTAGTTCCCCATATTATGGAGTACACCTGAACTTGCTCTATTCTTCACTAGCATCCTGAGAAGTGTCCTGTAGAGTTGGCGAGGCTGGTTGCTCATCACTGTAGTCCTTATGCCTTAGTTGTTTTTTCCAAACAGTTTCCTAGCTTGTTGTGTGTAAAACTTCAGCCATCCTGGGCATCTGGCTTTTTATGTATTTATATCTACTTGCTCTGAAACATCAGGGGGCATTCCAACTACAGGATGGCTGAATAGCTGAAAAAAAAGTCTAGAAGAGATATTTATAAAGAAGATCTGTGCAGCTGGCTGCCAGACTTATTTTCAAGCATCTTTGCCCCACCCTGGCATGTGCTATAGAAGTCAAGATGTCCATTAGAAAAGATTGCCTTTTAAAAACAAACACCCCTACTCCCCAAAAAGCAAACATCAACAAAACCCAGCCAACCAAACCAGGATATTCTGAGAATGTGTTGTTATTGGTTTGTTTTTTTTTTTTAGCATGAATTTAGATGTGTTTTATTTAAGGATTGATGGAAAAAAAAAAAAGAGAAAAGCACAGGAAAATCTGATAATTTTTCAGTCCTCCTGGGATTCTGAAACAGTTTGAGGAGGGTTTTTTGTTTTCTTTTGGTTTTATTAAAGCATTCAGTAGTGGTTTTGCAGAACAAATAAAATTGATGGGGAAAACGGCATTATTTGCTAATGTTTTCAATCTGCACCTATACCAGTGTCCAGTATTTGGGTCAGATTGTTTTCATGCAGCTGTCTAACCGACTGAATGCTTAAGCATAATCAGGCTGCTGCTGATCAAACAGTTGAAAGTTCAGTGCACAATGAGAAATAGGATAGCAATTATCTTCTAAATTCCTTTACATGAACCACAGGTGGTGTTTGTGCTCAGGACTGGAGTTCTGGATAATCTGTATCATCAACACAGTTCTGGTTTTAGTTTCCTAATGTGTTTTTGACAAATTTCAGTATGGAAATGATTGAAGTCAATGTTTATGTTAATCCTCAGACTGCTGTGAGTAGGAGTAAGAGACGCCTGTGATTTCAGACTTAAAAAGCAAATAAAAGTCAAGTAGTTAAAATTCTGAGCTCTGAAAGTGCAAGACGACTGCTTATCCCAGGTATTCATGAAAGCCAGATTTTAGTATAGCCCAGAAGTTAGAAATGAACCTTGGCAAAGAAAGTAAGACACAGAAAGGAAGTGTAATAGCTATAGTAATGTTTTGTTCTTCGTTCATTAAGGTAAACTCCTGCCTCTCATGTATCATTCCATTCCCATGTTGCATCTCTTACTACACTTCAAATGTCTTGCCATCCATAAAATTTTGTATGTGGAATGGTGGGAAAATGGGGAAATGCAGGACTCTTGTATCCGAAACTGTTGGTAGCAGTACAAGAGGCTTGGAAAGTGCCTGCAGATGAAACACTTGGTTGTATTGGCCTTTGGGTGTATGTGATACGCGTGCAGGCAGAACCGCTAGAATCTTCCCGGCTCTATCAGGGAAAACGGTTCATGTTAGTGTATATATAGCTTGAGTAAGAACTGAGGGAAAGCACTATTTAATTGCTATTAAAATGAAATTTGCTGGATTTTTGATGACAGGGGCACATTTGTTTCTGTTTTCTGCACCTTGTCTTCTAGGTGGAGAATTGTTTGTCCAGCAATTATTAAAGCTTTTATACATAATAAAAGATGACCAGAAATAGTGCACTTGTTTTCAGAACACTGTCTAGCTTGGCTTTTGTTAGAAATGCATTAGATAAATTTGGATGTTCTTAGATCAAGTGTTCCCAATCTGAAGGGAATATATCTTTCCTCAGCTTGGTGGTGGGCTGTAAGATGACTTAGTGGACACTTGGGACTACTGTAGGGGAGTATTATAGGCTTGATGTCACATGAACTCCTCTGAGCAGTGCTAAGAAAAGGATGGGAGAATTGTTTTTATCATCTTGACACTAAGCTTAAAGGACGTACACAAATGAAACATACCTGAAATACAGAATCAATTTAACAAAGGTTGAATATATTAAAACAATATAGGTGTAAAAGTGGTTTTTGGTTGGGGTTTGGTTTTTTTTTTCCATTTAGTTTGATTTTTCTTTTTCCAGCGGAAGATTTAAACCAGTTGTTTTTCATGTAGTTAAAATGCATTTTTTTTCCAGTGGGAACTTGAAGGAAAAAAAAAAAAGGTATAATTTCTATAGCTTTACTCCAGAGAAATACTTTCTTCATAAAGGTCACACACAAATGCTGCGAAGCACTGAGGTCCTAAATGCATTTGCATGAGTACACTGACATTCCCATCGTGTGTGTAGGTTAAATCATAGCCATGTGTTCTTTTTATTTTATTTTTTAAATTTTGTTTTTCTAAAAAGGAAAAGATAAATGTTGTTCAAGATAGATAAGCTTATGTTAGAATCCATACTAGATGCTATTGCTGAGGCTTTTTGCTAAGTTTCTTTTCTAGTTAGGTCTTTTGACTGGCTGTTTGCTGAGAAATTTTACTGTGCCATTACATGGTTTGAACCATTTTGATTTGGTTCACTTAGAATCTAATGAAATTCAGTCTTGACACAAAGCTGAGATAAATATATAAGGGGGGGGGAAGCAAACTCTGCTTCTTGTCAATACATCTTTATGATCTGTCCTCTACTGTGAGCACATTCTCCTTTATTATTGTGGGAGTATAGACAATGGAAGAATTGTTCTTTTGTCTGTCTGATATACAAACAATGAAGTCATGTGACAAGTTGAATATGTTTAAACCAGTGGTGTTTATTTCAGAGCACTCCTAAGATAGCACTTCAGAAAGAAAACCTGTGGAGTCTTGCTTCAAAGCCTCATGTTGCTGAAAGTGTAGATTGCTTAAAAGCCTTGAACCAAAAACCCTAGTTCCTTGTTTTCTAGATAATTCTTCAAGTTTTTCTGATCCTCCTTGTTGATGGGAAGTTGCTTGGTAACATTAGTTGGTGATTGTTAGCGTGGAAATTTTGCTGGAAACAGATAATTTAAACATTATCATTTAGTGCACACAGACTCTTCCTGGTAAATAATAGTTCAAAGAAGAGATCTAAGTACAAGAAGAAGTGAATGGTGATTAATAGCATGCAGTGATACCTTCTGTAAATTGTCATTGATTACACTGAGGATTATATGCTCCTCTGCTTAATGGCTCATAATGCAAATAGAAAAAATGAAGTGTGTAAGTATTATTTCTTGTATAAATACATTTTCAAGTAAAATAGTTGTGTATTCTCACACAATCAGTGATATTTTCTGAACAATTATATTTGAAGGCATTTGTCCAATGTGTTTCTCTCTGAATTTCAAGCACGTTCTATTATTATTTCTCAAACATAGGGATCTCCTAAGCATCAATGACTACCTTGACATGGGGGTTCCCATCTGTTTCAAAGCTTTTTGGTTTTGCATTTAGTGCAAGTTTTACTCCCAAAGAAGCAAAGAACCTTCTCAGAATCATTCATCAGGGTACCCCAACATCTATAGAAAGAGCATTTCACTGCTAAACTTGAAAAAGCCTCCCCTCCTTCCAAGAAAGTACCATCTGAAGTTGTTTCCCCTCACAAAGCTTGTGGGTATGGTCTTCATCTTGCGTGACAGTTTCCAGTACTCTCTGGGTAACACAAATGTGGTGAGAATACAAAGTACCCCGTGTTCTCAGGCAAAAAGACACTGTCAAAGACTAAATTGTCAAAAGAGAAATTGTTAAAACATGTTGATAAGTAAAATAGCAACAATCACAAGGACCAGATGGTGCTCATAAAAAACTTGAATTAATCATTTTGTTCTGTAGGCTGGTAGCAAAAATATGTTTGCTATATTTAAATGAAGACACTTTACTGAAGACTTTCAGAGTAATTGGAATTTCTTAAAACTCTTTGTCAAAATGGTATTGAAAGAACTGTATGTTAGATGATTCAGAACCAGGTAATTTGGTTCAAGCATTAGGTGATGGTAATTTAGAGAGACAGTTTGTATAGAGATAGTAGAGATCCAAGCTTAGGTGGGAATATAGTTACTCACAGCCCTGTGTGTTGTTTAAATAGTGGCCTGTTTAGGCCAAACCTTCCTTCCTTCCTTCCTTCCTCATCTTTCCTGTTGAATATTTTAGCTCTTGTGGCTTTGCATCTGGTGAAGTATTTGATAGAAGACTTGAAATATGGAAAAAAAGAATTAAACCAGACCGTGCATTATATTGGAAACTAATATATGTTAGTAGTTTATAAATTACTATTGTCAGCCCTGATCACAGGGATACCTCCAGTGGTTTCTGGAGAGCCATATTTCTTAGCTTAAAAAATCCTAACTATTCACTCTTGCTTTAAGTATCAGATTATAGTTTAGATGGATGTGAAAAACTTTTTTATGCTTTAAGACAATTTTCTGTGTTTTCACCTTTAAAATACATTTAAAGACTCATGAACTAATTGCATAAAAGTTCTGCTACAATAATGTGGATCCTTACTCATTAAAATTTGTCTCTTTCTGAGCTTTATACTGTGTGCTGTTATACTTTCTAGATCTTAGAAGACTTAAGATTTTGTTGGCTTGCATGCTCTTGCTGTTGATATTTTTATTTACTGTGATTAAGAAAAAAATGACACGTCTTCCTTTCAGTAACAAATGTGTGTTTCTCTAATTTACTCTTGCACAACATTTGGGGAAGGTGGGGGTAAAGCCTTGGTTGTTGGTTTTTTTTTGTTGTTGGGTGTTTGTTTTTTTGTGTTTTTTTTTTTTCCCCTCAGAGGAGAGGACAACGATGTTTCTGATAGATTTACCCTTGGAAGATGAATGAGATCATCTAAAGCTTTGTGGATTGGAAATCAATGTGCATAAAGCAAGAAAAATGGGCAATATTATCAAGTGAATAGTTTGCACAGTCAGTGAACTCCAGAAAAAATAGGCCATTTTCCTATCCCTAGTTAAGCTGGCAAACTCCAGTGTAATCAATTCTCTTAGTTCCCAACCTCTCTTAGCAAGTGTTCCACTTGCTGCCACAGCACACGAGTTTGTGCTTATCCTACAACAGTCCCAACTGGGTACTGAGAGAAGTTTATTGTGCTCTCTGGTACTGTCTGATTTTTTTAATTATTGTTTTGTTTTGTTTTTAAAGTGATCACCAATTATACATTTCCTCTGTATTTAAAATAGCTGCTTACAGCCCGTGTGCCAAATTTTTAATCTCTCTCTATTAAAACTTGCCCTGAAATTCCCTCACTTTGCTACACTGATGTTCCATATTGGGAACTGTATTAGGGAAAAATATTTGTATCTGAGTGCATTCATCTGAATTCAGTAGAATTCTTTGGTGGGAAGTCCTAACAAATTTTAGAACAGAGCATTAGCCGTTCTGCATCAGGGAATGTCACTTTTGCATCAGTAAGGCCTTGTACCAATTGACTGTCACTTTGAAGTATGAAAGTGGGTATTCTAATTCTTAACTAGGCTGTCCTGGCATTTTCCATGGTAGAATGTACTTGGGTTTATTTGGAGGATTCTGCACAATGTCTGTTGAGTGGAAGTATGTAGGTGGAATCTTGGCCCTATTAAAATAGATGAAAAGCTGCCTGGAATGAAGTTAAGACTTCTAACTTTGGGTTTGTACAAAACGAGCTAAGCAGCAGCGGGCAAAGTTCATCAGCTGTGGATATTTCTTATCTCAGACATAAGTCCTCATAAGAAACTAAGTCTAGACTGCTCAGTTTCCATGGCTTAACATCTTATGACCCTTATACCATCATCAGTTCTCAAAGTAGCAAAAAAGTTACCAGTTGAGTCAACAAAAAATCCAGATAGCTGTAGAAAGAATCAAATGTAAATCTTCAGAAAATATTCTTTTAAGTCAAATTGAGCTGGATTTCATGGCACTGAAGCTCTCATACTGTATTGGAAAATTTATTTCTTTATGAGAGTGAAGAATTTAATGAAAAGAACTGCCTTGGAGGGGAATCTTTTTCATTAGTGCAGAATTAACTGTAGGTTAATTTTAAAGGTCTTCTGCTGTAAAATTCTCTTAATCTATATAGATCCAGGTAAATTTTCCAGCAAAGATACTACTGATTCACGTTCATTTGAATAACAGCAAGTCACACTATGTTCTTTCTTAATCTGTGGAGGTTTAAAATCCAAAAAGCATACTGCTGGCTTTACATTTGTACATTGTACAGGAAATAATAACTACCACAGAGGAAAGCTTTGGACTATTCTCTATGAAAACAGCGTAGGTCATTCTCTGTTGGACAGAAGATTTTAAAGCTGAAACCAAACCAGCTTTATCCACTTTCAGTATTTTATTTTATCTAAGTGACTATCCCAATTAGCTTGAAAAACGTATGGGGTAATATATAAATAACAAGTTAACCATACTCCTTTGCCTGTCAACAGTGCTACAGTCAGCTTCCCAAACTGAGTAGGACATACACATGTGCCAACGTAAGGGGACTTTCACTGGTATGGAGGGGAAACGGGCTGAGAAAAGGGAGCAGAGAACAGAATTTGAGGGCCAGTCAGATGGCGCTATTAGAATAGGGCTAGTAACATGCTGAGGCCAGCAATTGGGAGGTGGTAGTATGTCATGAAGTAAGATCATTCATACGACATTTTCCAGTTGTTGCTGTTCTAATTTCAGAGATGCACTTGCTACTTTTCACCCACTGTGTCTATGAAAACACTGTATCTAGCAGAAATTTTCCTTGCTTATGTTAATCATGCGTTACAATAGTCTGTATTTTGTATGGATTGTCTTGTAGCAACTTCTAAAAATTTGTATTTCTGTTTTCTTTAAAGGGGAATATTAAGGTATTAATGAGCAAACAGATGAGACTATTATCAGCACCACTAAGGAAGAAATCAGTTTAAGTTCAATTTAGTGGTAAAGGAACCTAGCAATGTTATTTTCTCTGATAATGGAATAGTTATGTAAAGAGATCAATCTATTCACAGGAAAGGCGGTTGGAATTGTCTTATTGTAGTATAATTTTGCTTTGTTGCTGATGGCTTTTTCTCTGCTCTACTCGCTGACTTTCCAAACTCTAGTGAAAACCAAACCAGATTTTTATGGATAAAATTAGTTTTCAACTAGAAACTAAAGCAAGAGAAATAAAATTACTTTAATGTCTTGCATTCTTGCATTAATTTTATCTCTGTTTTCTTTTTATAGTGCATGTGTTATTTCAAGAACTAAGTTTTTTAAAACTGGGATTATTGTTGGTTGTTACTATTTTTGGTAATTTCAATAAGAAACATCTAGTTCTTGTGCAAATGCATGTACACAGGGAGAAAGCTTAAGTGAGCTATTGAAGAACGACTATCCAGCCTAAATGCTCTTGTCAGTACTGCAGGGCTAGGGCTAAATGTTATCTTGTGGGTATTTCACAGTAGGTATGTATTTATTGCACAGTTAAGGGAAGCTGAAACTGTGTCTATCCTTTTTTCTAGGTGAAATGGTTTGCAAATGCAGAATAATTTAGGATTGTTCTAGATAAAATAGCCTGGAGTTTGTTGGCTTATTTGTAAATGTGACTTTGAACTGTGACTTTAACTTAATCAATGTATTCATGAGCCTCAGGCCTCTCTGCCCTTGTGCGTGGCCTCACATCACTGTTCCTGTGACTGGATGTCAGCTTTGAGAAATTATCTGTCCATGGATATGGACTGAGGGGTATATGCCATGTTTGGGATGTCTTTCATCAAATTCTTCCGGCTGTATGGATTGTCTTAAAACTGATGTATATTACAAAGCGGAAAAATAAAATATTAATGCTTGCAATGATTTAGCTTAATTGTAGACAAAAGAAAACAGATCTTGCAACTTCAACAGTTGTCCCCTCGTGATAAATCACTATCAGGATATCAGCTCTCTTATTTATGAAACACTTCTCTTACCTGAACTGTTTTCTGCTTCTAGGTATAACCTTAATTGTCAAAATGAGGTTCCAGAGAGCTGTTGTGATAACCAAAGATTTTAGGATAGTTAACCATTGAGATGCATTCAAGGGAAGAGACTTTCATCTTGGGGGATTTGCTTTTTGGAGATAGACTTACCAAGGGTACCTACCCTATAGAAACCCTGGAGGTTTGTCAGTGAAGAGAGATTGTTCAAAGAGCTCTAAAAAGAAGGAAGATATTATTTCCAGAAGTATATAGGATTTAAGCAGAAGACTCCTCAGAGAGTGCAGAAAATGGGTTGATGAAGAAAATGGTTGTATTTTGGAGAGCAAGAAATATAGCGGTAAAATCAGATTTGTTAAACAAAGTTAGATTTTACAAAGATTATCAAAACAAATTTTCAAGTACATTTAGTCTGTATGAATAAAAAGAGAAAGAAATCAGGGTCGTTGTTGATTAGGTAGAAAACTGATATTTCATACAGAAAGAACTGAATGACCTTCAAAACTAAAATAATGTGATTCATAAAATTATGCAATATTTTCTTGGTGACAGGTAACCAGAATTTACATTAACAACTGGATAGATGATCTGGAGAAAATGATAGCGAAGGAGAAGGACCTGCTATAAATGTCAGAGTGGCTGTGAGAGAGACCAAGACAACACCAGTGAAGAAAAGGCAGATGTGATTATCAAATGTGTCCAGCAAGGTATTTCCGAGAGAAAAATATTCATATTATTGTGCAAGATTGATGAGATCTCACTTGGGAAACCATACACAGTCTGAGCCACCCATTCAGGAAAGATGGGTGCTGGACAGATGTAGAGGGCCTGGAAGGGAATAAAAAAATGTGCAGAAGAAGGAGGAAAAAAAAAAAAGCTTGACAGGCTTAGGCACAAGGGAGATTGACAGACCAAGTTATATAAATATGAAAAATACATCAGAACTGTGAATGCTAAAGATGTTGAAGACCCATAAAAATGTTTCAATTAGCCATAGATAAACAAACTCAAAAGTTAGAAGTAGACTTCTAATCAATGAACATAGAGTTGTCAACAGTCTTCAAAGAAGAGCAGTGAAATAATCACAGAAATTGTCCAAGTGTGAGCCCTGAAAACACACAGCACCTGAAAGATTTTATATTATGCTAAGTAATTGCCAATTTCTTGTTTCAGGTTTTCTTGCTAAATATATTTAACCTTTTATGAGCAATAACTTCAAACTTAAGCATTTCATGTTTTGAGACTCATTTTTAGGCCCTGCAGACAGGCATCTATTCATTAGACTCTGTGATGCATTAGAGCTACTTGTCTGCTGTTGGATAGTGTGAATACAAGCATTGATGATCCAGCTGTTTACAGTGGCAGCACTGAATAGGCCTATATCAATTACCAGGTGGTTCCTTTGTTTTAGGGATGACAGATCTATGGCATGCTATTCCTGCTTTATTACCAGCTTATTTTAAAAGATTTAATTTAGTGCAGGGGGAGTAGACTCCTCAGAAGCAGTGAACATCTGTTACTAATGTTAGTCTGAGCATTTTCACTTCGTAATATTCATGTCCCCTCTGATAGTAGAAGGATAAAAAGGGAGCATTGCCTAAGTGTCAGTGCGGTGGGACCTGGGTGAGGAGAGGCTGATGTACGCATATAGTGCTTGGTAAGAGTTTCTTTTGCCAGATCTGAAAACCCCTTTTCTGTGGTAGTTCACACATAAGCAATATGCAAATCAGAATTTAAATGGTATTCTGGTATCAAAAAGCAGATTTCACAATGGATACATTAGCCTTGCACCCACGTACTTCTTAAAAACACAAAAACCCTCCTCAGGAAACAGGAGTGAATATTGCTACCCTTTGGGCCAGTGTTTTCAAACCTGAAGTTAGCAGTCTAAACTGAGTGGAAATCTTTCTTTCTTTAAGCATTCAAGTTTGAAAAGAGGGTAAGTGGTTATATTTAACCTTAAGTAATTGGTGTTGCATAGATATGAAAGGTGGACTTGACAGTGCTTCTTATTGTCAGAGTCCTCCATCACTTTTTACAGGAAGACATTATTTTCAGGTCCTTCTATAGCTTTGAAATGCATGTGACCTTCCCTCCTTCCCTTTACCACATACAGAGTGTCTCTTTAAATATCTTATTCCTGCTATTTCAGCTAAAAAGGCTCAGACATTTTCTGAAACAGAATTAAGGAAAAATTCTTATTACCCATGCTAATAAAATCATATAAGCGTTTAATCCAAATGATCTCATATCATATGTATAGTGGAGAAGAGGCTTGAGATCAGAGGAACTATCTTCTCTCTGGGATGAGTTTTTTTCATCTTTATGAAATTTGCCTGTCAAGTCATTAGTCTCTCAAAAAATCTCATTTTACGGACGTTTACTAGAAACATATGAAGCTTGGTAGCTGAAGGCTCTGAAAATGGCCTCGGCACTAAACCTTCTCCAGAAATGCAGCTGCTGAGCAAACTGTTGCTGTTATCACTCCTCCCCACTTCAGTTAATTTTCCTGCAGGGATTCAGACCACAGAGACCCCACAGACAGAATTCCTCACTAGCTCTCTAAGTAGCATCTGTAAGTGGTACCTGTGGTACCAGAAGAGTGGAGTCTATTCCATCTTGACCAGAATGACTGACCTTGGATGTTCATGCAGTTACCAGTTCTTGGCTACAGGACATGCAGAGACTGTTAAACATGGAGTGCTTGGGACACTGCACTAATACAGAAAACTGAAGTGTCCTCTTGAATACGTGCTACACAGAATGGAAGAGAGACACGCTGAACTAATTTGCTGTATTGCGTTTAATTATGTTCAAGATTTCAAGTCTGGGTACTCAGAAGTAATTTTTTGACTTAATGAAAACTGAATTTAAGAAGGGTTTCCAGATGGGTGGCTGGCAAGATGAAACATTCAGGGTCTAATTTTGCATTCCTTTATTTTATTTTTCTTCTGCAAAAGGTTCCTAGGTAAAGGAAGAAAGGAGGGGAGGAGAAAAAAAGGAAAAATAATAGCTGCTTCTTTTTTTAGAGGAAATTAATTTTCTGTAAAATTTTAATCATCGTGTTGAACATTATACAAGAACTTGGAATTACTAGAAGAGAAATTGTACCCTTTCAGGAAATGAAAGGCTCTTGAAAGGCTTTTTACTCAGCACTGTGCTGAGATATATAACAAGGATGGGAAATTAAATAGTACATAGGGACTCTTCAACCAGAGAACATACAGAACTCACCACAGCATACACATGAAAATACTCATGCATTCAGATTGCCTTTAGTACGTACCTCTTCACATTCTATAGTTCTGATGTATTATTTCATGTTGTGTCATAGCAAATGGGAAGATAATCTCAGTTTTCTGCCCATTCATCTTTCTTTTCTTCAGTCAAATTATTAAACAGAAAGTGATAAACACAGCAATTTTAGTTCTGGAGGAAACTGCCATTTTTTTACTCCATCTTTCTCTTAGGTATATTTCTCAAGTTCCATTTTCTTTATACATGTGGAAAGAATGCAAAACATAAACCTTTCTGAATCATATTTTCTAAGCCGTTTTTGTCATCTTTGTTGTTCTCATCTGCTTTGTTTTCAATTGCTCTTTTAAAACTGTCATGTCCCAAAGTGAATCCAATCAGTCCTGCTGTTGAAGAAGCTTGAGCATTGCAGAGCAGAAGGATTATTGTACTGGTTTGACACATGCTGTTACTGTTAATATAATCAAGTGTAGCATTTGCCCTTTTTCACTATAAGCATCTTATATATGATTCTCAAACAGTTTATGATTTAACATCTAATAACCATATCTGTCTTTGTAGGAATGTTCCTTGGCCCACATTTCTCCCAAGTACTGGCTTTTAGTTCATTCTTCTCTACCACCGCAATTTTTTGGACTGTAAAAACAAAAAAAAACCAAAAAAACAACCAAACTCATATAAAATGCACTAGGCAATGTAAAACTAAGGCAGAATGAATCTCTGTGGCAGGGAATATGCTGAGGATGTGTTGCAGATTAAAAGAAAGGGTTTTTTAAAATATGGTCAATAAAAAACTCTCTGAATGGCTTATGTCAGGTGTGATTTAAAGGTTCCCACCAGAGAGAGCTGTTTATCCAAAGTACCAGAAGCAGTTTGCAATTATGAGGTGGCTCTATGTAGGTAGAGAAAACTGAAGAGCAGAAGATCAGATAAGAGACTCCAGGCAAAAAAAGGCACAGTTGGGTTAGGTCATGAGCAGGCACACTGCAAGGACATTCAGGTGAAAAGACACTCCATAGCAATAAGCTCAGCAAGTGCTCTTGTCTGAGAAGAGAGCTCTGCCTGGTCAAGCTCCAGCCTGGCACTAGGGAAAATTCAGGAATGCAAGTAACTGTGCGAAATCCCTCAGTGTAATGGGGGTAAATGCTTATCCTTTCACTTCCATATGTATAGAACTAGTGAGTCTTAGTGCATCGGTAAGATACCTGATGTAGATCAGTTACATTTGTGGGGTTTTATGGCAGATCAGCACCCTGGAGATAATTGTTTCATTGTTATTTAATGAACCTTCAGTAACTTGATTGTCATGGAGAATACAGATAGCCCTGAGTGCTGGCATTTTAATTATTCTGACATACTGCAGCAAAAGGAAATGCTATTGCTATTAATTCAGGAAAAATAAACACAGAAATGGTGACATTTGAAACAGAGAGGATAGTAGACACTTAATGGTACACTGCAGAAAATTTGCTACCAAGATGTCTTGGCTACAGATACCACCTCCTGAGTGTTGACATTGACTTCAAAATCAAATAGTTGAAATAAATTGAAACTACTACTCTAGATCACTACTTTATCACTACCAAATGGATGTGTAGCCATGTACTCTGCTGCAGAGCTCAGTAATGTGATACAGATTGACACTGCAGTAGGAGGGAAAAGGCTAAATTAACTTATTTTGGATATTAAATGCTGTGTGCCTGCCTGATGGTTGTTTGGTTGGGTGGGTTTTTTGTGTGTGTCAGGAGAAGCAGCCTTAGAAAACCAACATAACAGACACAGCTGGGTACCATGGTAGTGTAAGTTACAGTAAACCCAACAGGTCAGCTTCCTGCCATGGTATATGGTGTACATGCAACTACTCTACTGGATTCAACCTATGCAAATTAAAACATAGGGACTTTTATTTATTTCTGCTAAATCTTCCAGTCAGTGGTGTTTTTACCTTTACCAAGCATTTTGCCTTCTTAATACACAAGTTCAAAGGATGGGATAATCGGGTTTTCTCCCCTGTGACCAGGCTGGCCAGCTTTCATGTCTTTCCAGAGGAGAGAGAGGAAAACGAACAAAAAAAATCTAGAGCAAGTTCCTGTTGCCTCTCAGAGCAGACTATATACAATTTTACAAGTTCCTTCACAGACCAGAGCAAAAAAAAAAAATCTTTTCTGAGATCATCTGACTTCAAAGTGGGAGGTCAAGAATATCTGCTGGGCAGGAGGAGGTAATAAGACAAAGCTCACAGATGTTAAACATCAGGAAATTAGAAATGAGATAACCAGCCATTGCCCACTATTAATGAAAATTGCTTAGTATTTACTTTAACATGGTTAATCTCAAAGGCAGACATTATCCTGGACTATAATGTAATTAATGCATGGGTGCAGCCATATATGGAGCCTTGGATAATGTTTGTTGATTTTGTTTGCTTTTATCTTCTAAAGTACTTCTACTCTTTCTGCAATATTTACTTGTAAATGCTGAAATGAATTATTCTCATATGTTTAAAAAAAAAATTTTTTTTTTTCCAGTCTCTGAAACAGGCCTACTTTTAGGCAGCTGGGATTTGAGCCAGATTATCTTTACTTGTTTGAATAGCCTCCTTGACATCCTTCTACCACTTCTGTGGGTAAAGTGAATGATGTTTGAGATCCAGCTGTGGAACATACTGAGCAGCCCCAGTTCCCATTGTTTGAAGAATTCTTATGCTTGTCTTTCAGAATAATCCAGAATGTCAGTTCTACTGTATTTCCCCTGTGGGTACTCGATTCCCCCCGAGGAATATTTTTATATGGGCAAAATGTGCCCATGTGGGGGGTAGTGGAGAACACCTTTTCACTTCCTAATTTATCTCAGTGGCTTCGATCTGTAGGCAGCCCTCTTCCTCCCTTGTGCAGACTTCTGCAAGAGGAAGTCAAGAGCAGTTTGCTTGAATAGGAAGAGGTTAAAACTTCAAAATGTGGATGATTTCTCTGAGAGTTGCAGACACCTAGTACCTTGCAGGATTGAGCCTATGGGTACTTACTTTTTCTTCACATTCAGACAAGTTTTCAGGTTCTGAAATGAGACCATATAAAAATGAATGCTCAGTATTTCTGTTGCTGTAATTCTATTAAAGAAAGTGACTGGTCTATGAGGAAAGCCAAATGTTACATTAACACATTAACTAGTCCTAGCACTATCAAACTTCCCTTACTTTTCATTATAAAAGTAGTGAAGTCAGCTTTTTATGGCAGTTATCAGCATTATGGAATGAGGGATAAGGCATCTACTAAATTCTCTATTGGATCATTTTGTCTGGGTGAAATTTAGCATAATGATTTCAGCAGAGGAAAAGAATTCTTGAGAGCAAACTCCTAGCAATGTATTGTTTGATTTTTAGTGAGGAAGAAAGTGTGTGTGGGCTAGGAAAATGGGCAAGCAGAGGGGACAGGAGAGCTGTCTTCTGTTCTGTTATACAAAGACATGCAGCACACTGGAGTTTTGATCCCCGAGGGCCACCTGCAATAGTATGGTCTTCAGTAAAAGCACAAAAAGTCCCAAACTACAACAGTGTTTATTTCCTGCCTACGTGGTACCTCCATGGTACCCATGGGCCTGGGACAGCTTTGTTTCTGTCCAGAACCTGTCTTTGAATCTTTTACCCTGAAGAAGACCAAAGGAGAGCAGCGGGACCCCTACTCTTCACCCTTCTATCTGAGGTGCCAGTCTTTAGATTGGCACTGTATGTTGTGATATTTCTCTTCTTTCATGGCATTTGCTGAGGTGTACAGTCAATGTGTTTCTTCAAGTCAGTGTCTCCATGTACTTAAGAACCACGCAGAAGTAGTGCACTTCGCTGCCTCTTGAATTATTCACAGAACCAGAGAAAAGCAAGTTTGTCCTGTGACCCTAATCAAAATATGTATTTCTCTCTCATCTTTTAAGCCTTTGCCCTCTGCAAAATCTTTCTGAGGAAAGGCCAACAGTGAGTCAAGGCTCTGCATATGAAGGGCTCCATTTCATAAAAAGATCCCAGGAGAACAGTCAAGCTATGGCAAAACTATGGCAAGAGAAGCCTGGGGAAGTCACGGAACAGCAGGTGAATTATTCTGATTTATATGCAAAAGAAATGATGGGCAGAGCTTACAAAAACTAAAGAAAGGGTCAGTAATGAGTGGGTATGCACTACTCTGGGCCAAGGGGTAATAAATTTCCATCTGATTTTATTACAATTATATTGTAAACAAAAGTCCAAGTTAATTTTTTTATCATTTCAGTTTTTGTATAACAAATCAAAACTCTGCCTTGTGATTACCGTGAAAGATAAAATTTTATGGTAATGACCAAAAGTGAAAAATCATCTCTGTAAATGATTATTTTGATAAGTATGCATATATTCTGATATTGACTACATTAACCATTGAAACCTCCCAATTTGAATGGAAATCTATGTAAAGTAGTTTAGTCAGATACAGGTTAAATGTGCTTTAACTACCCAGTGCAGGCTGGAAACTGAAAACCTACATTTTGTTCTGAGAAGGAAAAGCTGATACTTTCACATGTAATCTTTGAAAATACTTACATTTCTATGGGATATATTTTAAGTTCTGATTATATTAGTCATTATTATAAATTTTTATCTGCAGAATACTCCATGCACACACTTTACAATTATCATATAATGAAATACCCTTTTTTTTTTTTTTCTGTCAGTATAACTTAAGTTGCATATAGTGTCAATATCAGTTATAAACTATGAGTTGACTTTTGGTTTAGATTGTAATTTAAATAAATCATCATCAAATTCAGTGTACTTTGAGAAGGGGTTATAAAAAAGTGGGAGAGAGTTATAAAATAGAAATTGATAAAATACTTCTATTTGGTGTTTAGGAGTCCTGTGCAAGCAGCTAAAAACATCTTTGGAACAGAACCAATCTTTCTGTGAAAGCTTTATTGATTACACAGAGAAAAGTCCTTTTTAAACACTTCATAGCACTGTGTTGCCTGAGGAAACAAAATCTATTACACTCAGATTATGAACTTTTTGTTTATGAACTCGGCTGTCTTAGTGGACAGCTGGAAGAAACTAGCATTATTATTTCTTCTGTCTATAAAAGTAGAGTTATTAAAAAGTCTGTATTTTTCCCATGTGTGTACTGCTGCTGTTTTCAAAAACATATGTAGTGTGAAGTGGTTTGCCATGTGCTTCAGCTGGACCCCGTGTGTGCTGCTGGCTTCTGGAATGGTTTTTCAGGACAGATAGCTGCTTAGATCTTGGCCCTTGGGCAGTGTGCGTATTACACACCTCTGGTGGATGAGATCTGGGCTGTGGTCCCTGATTAGTATTTTTGTAATTACTCCAGTTGCTTCAGGCATTTATCCTAGCTGTAGGTAATTTAGTTGTGGTAGGAGAATGACTCAAATATATCCATTGTTAAATAAGCTGTGAAATAAGCTACGCAAACAACTATCACTCATCAGTGTGAATGCTGCTTTATACAACAAATTTCTGCTTCTTTTTCACATAAGGAGAGGTCTAAGCAAGAAAGATGAGAGAGAGGAGAGTGCTTTTATTTTCCTTTACTTAAGATGGGTGAATGCTAGGCTGCAGTTGAGGATAATTCCCTTGCAAGGGAAGGCTACAAGAAGCCTCTACCTCATGGGGTGATTGATAGATGCTGATGCTGGGGTGGCACAGGGAAAGAGTAGGGAGGGGCACGGTGAAGCTCAGAAAGAGCAGGGTCTCCATTTAAACCATCAGTGGCTGTGAAAGGGGAAGAACAAGTGATCTCTGCATGGGGGATGTTTGAGATTGAAGCAATTGGGACTGACCTAACTCTTGGAGACCAGAGAAGGTGAATTGCTTGTATACTGTGTTCACGTATTTGTTTTTGTCTCCAGTGATGGGCCTGACATTTGACATCACATTGAGGGTGACATGATGTGCCTTGCTTGTGTTAGCACCAGGTCTTTTTTCAATTTATGCTTATGTGATCAATCCTGCTGAAGTTGGTACGTGTAAGTTCTCCAATTCCCAGTTGATTAAATTATACCTTTGTAGTGAGCAATGTGGGAATCATTGATTTGGTGGAAAGATTGCTCCTGTTTTCAATTATCTAGTGTTTTGAACAGCAAAAGAATAGAATTCTGTCTCACCAAATGGGCTATTTGTGTTTGCTTTCTGGTATAAGTGTATCTGATGAAACTGTTAATTTTATTAAGCACTGTCCTAGAGAACCTGCAGCTCTCAAGAGTGGCTTGATTGAGGTGCTTTGAAGCTTTCTTTTGCAATCTTCTGATTTCAGTTTGCTCCTAGCTGTGAAGTACCCCTCACTGGAATTCAGCCAGCTATGTTACACAGGCACTAATCGGACCAGTATGAGTCAAGTAATAGAGGGAAGCACTCTAGATCAGGATACTGCTGTAGAGGTACTTAAGAAGATGTTTCCATATGAGACAGCCCCTTAAGCCTGACTACCTCTTTTCCACAGTAGAGTTATTCTCAGATGTGTTTTACTACTTCGAAAGAAAGAACTGAGACATCATAGACAATAACATTTTTGAATCCCTTTAGGAATGTAGCCCAACTGCTAGACAGTGAGATAATTATCACAAAGGGCTTCACAGGTTAAGTTTGGAAAAAGAGGTGATGTGAACCATCTCTCTCTCTGTGGATGTCTCATTGTTCTTATAGCATGATGGAAGCTGAATAAAGGTCTCAGATTGACTTTTTGGTAGGGCTTCTTCTTTCAGGTTCCTGTCTCTTGTGGTTTCTTTTTACATTTTTCTTAAAGACCACTGAAGCAGTATTCTGCTCTTGATCTAAAGGCCCCCGAAGTTAATGGGAAGGTACTCTTTGACTTTGGATTTTGATTTGCACCTATTACATTATGCCTTTTCTGAAAGCATTCACAGCAGTGCTAGCTGGTAATCTGTGAGCAGTACCATATAGGAATAGTCAGTTCAGTATGGATATACCTAAATAAATACTCCTATTCTGAGCACTACCGTTTCTATAACTTTCATTCTGAGTAAGAAAGCAATGCACTGCTGTGTTTTGAGGAGCCAACAGTAAATTCTACTTATTCTCCTTTTTCTCCATTAATTATATCAGCTTTCACTACCTCGTGTCATCTTGCAAAGTAGTCTAAGCTCTAAGACATTCACATTTCCTTTAAAGGTGCTTTACCTCAATTTAGAACTTGCCAAATACTTTATATCTGCTGAATTGGTGTTATTTAATTTTAGAGGCCCATATTTACTCACAGAAATGTTTGTGAACTTTAAACAATTAGCCTTAAGTTGGGCTTTCTGGCTGACAGTAACTCCTGATGTATCTGTGTTGTCTAAAACTACACTACCTGAAAGGATGAACCATATTGATAAGCTTGAAATGGGGCTGTTTGGTTTTACTGAATTTTAATTAAAAAAAAGAATTGGAGTTCCCTGAAGTAGTCCCTGGAAAGGAAGGTTGTATTAGTGAAAAATATTGTGGGTAATTTACAAGTAAGCCTACAAATACCAGCCAGAGAATTTCAGTGCAAACTGGACACTTCAGGCTACATTAGTTGAATTTAACTTAATTGACTTTCATCTGTCTTATTGCGTAACGTTAATCTTCTTTTTAGGCTTTAACAGTTTTCAACAACCAGACCAGAAAATATGTGCTTATGCACATAGGGTTGCTATGGGCTAGCTGCAGCTTTGAGAATGAGCTATGTGCTGACAGGTAATGATAATGGTTCAATTTCCTCTTCTGAGCCTTTCCTGCTGCTTCTGTGCGTACAGAGAGAAAGCGTGTAGTTTGGAAAAAGAAGCATCTTGATTTCTTCCCAATGCCTGATGTGTAGGAAATGGGTAAAAAGGTGGTTTACCCATTGTCCCCTACCTTCTGCTCCTTGTAACTCAGTTGGCTCAGTCAGAGAACTGCAGGTGCTAATCATATGTTCTTGCCCCAAAAGTATGGGAGCAGAAAGTGACATCCTGAGCTCTGTGCAGCAGAACCGATTCTGCGCTGTGCAGATGTGAGCCTCAGACTTGGAAGATTTAGGAATCACTGTCTTCAAGATTTTTCTATGTGTTCTCCACATCAGTTTTTATGAAGAAATGCTCTGAAGTAAATACTTTCAGATAGTATATTTTTTGTCCTATTTTTACTATTAAAACTTTGCGGTAACAATTTGGTTTAGTACCTCCAAGTAAGCAATGGCACACATACCATGAGTTTAAAAAAAAAAAAAAAAAAAAAAAAGAGCAGTATTGTTAAAGTAGAAGAAAAAAAAATTGGTTCGGTGGTAAGAGCTTGCTTGCCTCTTTCCCTACCATATCACCACGCTAAATTATTTTCAACACATAGCAGCTTAGATCTTCCATCTGGGTAGTAATTCTATGTAGCCATGCCAATTTATGCAAACTTGTTCAAAACTAATTTCAAAATTAAGTACATGCCTCATTAGTCTGATTTGCAGGAAATGGAGAATTTACAATTATAAATAGAATGATTTAAATACAGCTTAATTAATTTTATGTGTGAATGCATTAGCTAAATATGGTTCCACTATTATAAAAATAATGCCTTAGATAAGCTAAATGTTTCAGCTTCCATTTTAAATTACTATCTTTTTGCTTTATCTCTTATGTCTTTGAAGCTGGCCTTCTCTTGGCATCTTCATTCATAGTAATATTTCCCTGCTAGTAGGTATAAGGTAGTCTTTGGAAAACTGAGCTCATGGTTTGTAATTGTACACTTGGGGACACTTTTTTTCTCAGTGTGGTAGAATCTGATGTCTTTTCTTATACCGGACTTACCTGAGAAACCAGTCTCAAGAGTCCCTCCTCACCCCCAACAAGCAACATCCCTGGTGACCCTGGGTGCACTTCCCAGCCTTAGAGGTTGTGCCACAGCTGCAGCTTGCAGCTCTAAGCCCAGAAACTGAAGTTTATGGAGAACAAAGCAGTGTTTGTATATGAAATAAATGGAAGGATCAAAAATATGCGCCAGGTTCCCATTTGAGTGGCTGGGTCCAAGGAGGTTCATTGGTTTTTTTTTTGCAGAAGCTGTTTCAACTTCAGTGCTTACTGCATGAATTAAGGAAGACACTGGTATCTTCCAGACACCTGCATCACACATAGGTTGTTACTATTGAAAAAGATCTCCCTTGGGATCACAGGTAATGTCATCTGTTTGAGAAAAATCTGGACTTCATATGTTTGCTCTGAGGCAGTAACGCATTTCCTTGGACCCAACAGCTTGGTTTCCAACTTTCAACTTTTGATTCATTTAGACCATCAAAACCAAACCCCTTGAGTGAAACCAGAATTTACACCCTTGTGCAAACATTTGGACTGATTCCAGGTGCCTGTGTTCGTACTGAGTTGAGCCATATTTAGTGTTAAGTAGTTGAGAAGCTGGTAAAGTAGTATCCTCAAACTGTTGTCAAAACTCTGAGTTTTCTGTTTCTTCTGTTTCTTAGTGATGGTTTCTCCCCCCCTCCCCC